>VZTA01021321.1:1469504-1617898 GCA_013398855.1 Mohoua ochrocephala | reverse complement strand
GGGGTGGGGGGGGGCTCAGTTGTTGCCTTTTTTTTTTTTTTTTTTAGCTTCTTTTTGAATGTTCTAAGTCTTGCAAAGATAAAGGAAGTTTTAACTGAAGAATTAAATTTTGGCCTCACTTAGAGCTTATGGTCAAGTAATTTAAATAGGTGCAGAACTGAAACGTAACAGCTTCTTGTTAGACATACTTTGTGTGCTGTCTTGTGAGAGTATTATCCAAAGGTGCTTTAGCTCCTGAAGGCCTGATTCATTCCAGCAACAGGTTCATGCAGTAGATGTTTTGCATCTACCCCCATCATACGGTTGAGCATTCAGCTAAATCTATGTAATTGCTTCATACAACGGGAAAGAATTCTGCTCATTCAGTCATGAATAGCACATATGCAAAGTCTTTCTTAGGAAAGGGTGATCAGCTAATCTGAATTTCTGCATGGCACAAGCTGTCGGGTGTCACTGTAATAATTATATTCTGCATTAGTCTAGTGTGCTACTGGTACCAGTTGAGGAGTCGTGGTGACGTCGGAGCACATCTTTCGGAGAAATATCAACCGTTGCCGTTGTAAGTTGTTCCAATGGTTTAAAACCGGCACTGCTTTTCTAGACTGAAGTTGTCTGACACTTACAGGGCTGAGTGTCAAACATTTGTGAGATGTGGAGTTTTTTGAAATAGCTTTTTGTGCCAATGAGAAGTTGAAAATAATAATTTTCAGGAATTTATGGAGGAAGGAGTTGGGGAAAGAATGAAACAAGGACAGAGATCACACCTCTACTTCTTGCCCCCAGTGTCTGTGAAGACAGACTAGGCATCCCAGTGACTAGAGCATAAACCCAGGATTTAAGATACTCTGATGCAATTCTTTGCTGGGTAAGAGAATAGGAATTTGAAACTTGCTGGCTGCTTGGGGCACTCCAGTACAGAATTGACCTGTTCACTTTGTATTTGAGAAAAACATTTAAAATTAATTGCTGAGTGACTTCATGATATATTAGTAACAATTTTTTTTTTATATATTGTGCTCTAGAATATTTTGCTAATGGGTTCAGAGGCTTTTACATAATCTTCTTTATTTTATTTTCTAGAGGTGGGCAAAAAAAGAGAAGTATTGTTATCATTATTTCTGCATTTCCCATGGCCCCAAAACCCAACTAATGACCAGTCTTGACAAGTTCATTTCTGTGGAAGACATTCTCTTACTTCCAATTCACTACCACCCACAGATGACACTTTACAAAATGTCACTGTTACATAATTGATAATCACTCAACAACTGAGAAAATGGAACTTGGAAAGAGGCAACATTTCTGTGTCCAGAGAGGAAATTCTCTTTCAGCTACTCCATCCCAGAGTGGATAAAGGTGAGTGTTCCACAAGTTAGGAAAAAGATCATTTTTGCATGGAGACATCTTTCCAAAATGATGACCATTAAATTAAAAAAAAAAAAAAAAAGAAAGGGAGAAAGAAATAGCTATTTAATACTTATTAAATAAAGTGATGCTCATCTCAAATGTATCTTGCCTTCTGGAGAACAAAGACCTTAAGAAAATCCAAAGCGAGCACTCCCTCACAGGGGATGCAATATGCTGAAGGGGAGTCTTGACAAATTTCAGTGGTATATTAAAGCTGGGACACTGGAGACAGGAAGTGTGATAGATATGTTTTTCCCTCAGGTATTATATGTGGATAATTCCACTGTAACTGGACAGTCATTGTGATTGTACAATCAATCCTATTGGATTCCTAGGTGAAGGGTGCAGTTTTTAATAAACTGATCTCTTAAGGCTCAATCTTTTATCTGTTGCACAGAGTAAGGCATCTGGCACTTTCCCCCGCCCCCATCTCTCGGTAAGACAGTTAAAAGCAAGCTGGAATGGAAGGTACGGTTTCTTTAGTCTGTGATGTATACACCTGATAGCAATTAAATTAGTGGCTCACCTGCTGCCATTCACAGAAAGCCTGATGGTAGCCTGAGAAGGCCCCAGCGTTTGCACAGAAAAGCAGGTGTGTGTGTGTGCGGTATTTCTGGCTGCCCTACAAGCGAGCCGTTCGCTGGTGTGCGATGAGAGGCAGCACCGATGGAAGAGAGGGGCCCCAGTTTGCACCCCAGAAGTACAAGTGACAAGTGTTGCTGGAATTAAGCAAGGTACTTACATAGCACTTTTACACTGATACTTCCAAACTGGCATCCACAGGCACTTCCAATTCCTCTCATTTATTATTGAGGCTCCTCACAGCAGTGTACGGATTCCTTCCACTTCCCCCTGTGCTTGCATTCGTCATATGCATGACACCTTGGAACTGGTGTATGCATCCGTGATTTGTGCTGTGATTAACACATTATCAGCTTCCCCTTTCTTGTTAGCTAAAAATAGTCCTGGCTATCCCTGCTAGTCTGTCGCTCAGGTGATGGAGATGGAGGCTGCAGGAACCTTCTGTAGCATTTGGCAGTCAGGTCCATCTCTCTCATGCGTTTCCCAAATCTCTCCTTGATCTCCTGGCATGGGTAATGGTTCAGGGTTATTTTTTGATGTCTCTTGCTCAAAGAATTGGAAGAATTTCCAAAACCTACATTTCCAGCCTACCTTTTCTTCCCTTTCTGGTGCTTTCATGGACACCAGCAGTCTCTCTGTGTCCCTTTCCCTGCTTGCACTGATGCCCACACAACGCATGTGAGGCTCAGTCCCTTCTTCCTGCAATGCTGCCTGTTGTGGTTGCACCACACAATTTTACAAACAGAACAGAATAAAAAAATACCCAAAAGGGTAAATGCACCAAAAAGAGTGCTTGTCATCTTGTATAACTCAAAAAGGCCTAACAATATTTTTGTGAAACTTTCCTGGGATATTCAGCCGTAGGGTGTATGCAAGCAGAGGAAGCTTTTGGAAGTAATGTGTTTTGGTTTCAGGTTAAACTTGTATTTTACTACGCGTTCTGGAAACAGAACTTTAAGTTGGAGCAAATATGAGGGGATTAAAATATTAGAGATCAAATTAGCCTCAGAATTAAAATCTGCCTATGTGCATCTCTTTCCTTACCCCAGGCACTTGCTTCTTGAAGCTTCAAAATCTTGAACTATTTGCAAAACAGAGCACTATAGAGAAATGAATGCATATGGAACAGAAATACGAATTCCTGCCACTTCTGTTCCATGCTGTTTTCTGTCTCCAGAGTAAAAGCTTCTATTTCAGAGCTGTGTCAAGAAGCATGAAGCGTTATAGCCTGACCAAGCATCGACCTAGCACTAAGCAAACTCCTAAACCCTGGAGACAAGTCAGTGGAGAGATTGAATAAACTTCTTTTAAAAATGCTGTCTCTAAACAGTGGCAACAGTAGCACAATTTTGTTGCTCCTCAGGTTTTCTTCGATTTCCGATTTATTTTAACCTTGCATATTTTTTTTAACAGTTTATGCATCTTATTTTAGTAATTTTGTGCCTTCGTGAAGAATTATATGCAATCCTCCACTTGTTAACGTTTCTGAACTTTCCAAAAAACTGGGTCTTTCATCTTTTGACTTTGTATTCCATTGTCCTATCTCTACTGCATCCCAGAATCCCCTGCACATCTTTCAGCAAGAAAAAAAAATGCATTTGGACCCATTTCCAAAGGCTGTAGGAATAGCAACTGAGCATGAATAAATCAGCCAACTAACTGATTGTTTGACCACACACATGAATATGATGCTGGGTGTCTATTTTTACATGTATGTAGAAAACCTTAATGTCTGTGAGCAGAATAGCTGTAGCTACTTCTACTTAATCTAGAAGTTGCTGAATTAGAAGTGTCCAATTTCTGTGATGCTTCAAAGGGAGGTAGTTACTCTAAGTGTCCCAGCTGAGGTATCTTCCTACAATCCTAGAATTCTTTTCCCACTGTTTGTGGCTCAAAGGTTGCCATGAACGTGTAGCAGGTGGCAGCCTAAGGTTTAATGTTCAGAGACTTTTAAGAATGCAAAAGGTCACCGTTGCAGTGTGACCTGACTCTTTGCATGCAAAGTCTGTGGGATGGCATCTAGTTCAATAACTAGATGAATTAGAACATCAGTTTTGGAAAAATGCTTGAACTCGATCTTGTTATTGAAAGCAAGGAGATGTGTTGCTTGTTACCTGGTGTTTCACACTGATGCTTTGGGACAATATCTGTTGTTCGAAGTCTTGCACAAGGAGGGAGCAAGCTTGGCATTGCTGCAGACTGACTCAGGGGAAGGTCCTCTGCCCCTGGCAGAGCTGGTGTGGGGAGACAATGCACTGACAAGGGAACGTGAGTTTTTCTGTGTGCACAAATTCTTCCCGACCACTTGGCATTTGTTACAAATGTGTGTTTGAAAGCTGTTTCAGATGTTTTGGTCCCTTTTCTCTTCTTTGTCTTTAGGTTCAATCCTCATTTCCTCTTGTCAGTGCAGCATCCAGAACACTTGCAGACACTCACTGGGAAGTGCAACTGTTAGTTTTGTGCAATTTTACTCCTTTTTTTTTTCTCTAGAAGGAAAAAAAATGCAACTTCCTAAAGCATACATTTAATCTGTTTGTGGGTACTGTGCTTTATTTGCTATTTAAAGGAAGATGAAATAAGAATAATTGTTCTTGACATAAAAAGCAGTGTGATTTGAAACAGTTTGGGATGTGCCAGGTGCAGGTGCGTGTGACAAGGAAGGTAAATCCCAGGTTTTGGGGTAGATTTGAAAGGAGCATTATGTACAGACAGAGCCTTGGAATGGTGCTTTTCTTCCGTTTGCGCATCCTTTGGGACCTGGCTTGAACAAATACGTAAGACCCTGAAAACTTTCAAATAGGGTTAAATGCACGTGATCGTATGCTCCAGGGATGAGTGGAATTAGTTGTGCAAGTAGGGGGTTTTTTTCTTTTCTTTTACTTTTTTTCTCCTTAGTTTTTACTTCAGAACTCTTTGAGTTGAGGCTATGTGTGGGTGTATGTCATTGGACTCCAGGGCTGTTTGAACTCAGCGTGCATTGTAGGTCTGTGGGCCATATCTACATTTAGAGTCAGTGCCACATGGCAGAACTGTCTCCTACCAAGCAATCTGGCTGAATCTGATTAAACAATCCAGATATTTTTCACACCTTATATGTCCCCACCAGCTAGACAGGTTTATCGTATAGCAGTTCACTAATGCCCCCAGGAAATCACTTGCTACTACTAAAACATGTTTTGCATCCAACTTTAGTCTGTTGGGTGTTCAGTTTTGTTATGGAAATGAAAATTTTAATAGCTAGTGGATGGGTCCCTCCACTCTCTGTCATGGAATGCAACTGTGATAACTTCATGTGGTAAAGCTTCACTTTGGGGATGGGGGAACACCACTCTTGACATCCCTGAGCAACAAAAGGCACCACAGGGCAGTATGTAGCACACAGGGAGAACAGGAAAATGGCTAATCCCAGCCAGATCCCATTGCAGAACATCTTACTATCTGGCTAATCAGGATAAGTGCTGAAAAGCTCTGAGTGTGATGTCAGATTTATTTCACGATGAACAGGGAAGATCTCTTGATCCTCAAACACTTCAAGTAAAAGTTAAAAGGGGGGGTGTGAGGTGCGGGGGAGGAGGCGGAAAAAAGATATTGCGCTTTTTTTCTTTTTTTTTCCAAGTGTGATGAACTGTTTTCTCCTCTAAGTGTTTTAAATAGCGGCAGTGTGAAAATTACATTTGCTTTGAATAATTGCTAACGTTTTTCCCATTGCAGTCCTTCTATCTGGAAGCTTTGTATCTAATATTGCTCTTGCCTGAAACTCGGAGGAGCAGTGTGAATGGAGCGGCAGGTCCATTTTTAAAACAAAAAATATTTTATAATATTTTATTTGCTCAACAGTTCTATGCTGTGGCAACACAGGCTTACGCAGCACTTTATAAGCGTAGGCCCTGGTCCAACAAAGGCTTATATCGCGTATGTTTAACTTTACGCTGACTCCAAAGGGAATATCATGTGTGATACGGACTGTAGGTAAGGCCCATTTCCTGCCCTGAGCAGCTTGCAAGTGAAATAAGACAAGACCCAGAACAACCGTGCATGAGTAGGAGTCTTGAACAGGGAAAAGATCCAGGGGAAAAAACCCTACTTGGAGGGATTTTTAAAGAGGGAGGAGGAAAAAAATGGATTTTTCATGTTGTGGGTCAAGGGCAGCAAGAGGGAGAGCTCAAGGATGGCAGGGAGGCCTCGTGGGAGGGCAAGACAACAACTGAAGGACTGGAGGCTCTCTTAGGAGATGGGATGCAGCATAGTAGCAGGCCTAGTGTGGTCTCTTGGTTTTATCTGTTGACTAAATAAAACTGGTTGACACTTCAGGGCATTCATTTTTATTCAGTCTAATGAATACTGTCAAATCCTGAGAACAGCTTGTGGAATTCATACATAATTGTTTCACTGATGAAGAAACCGAGGCAGGGAGACTAATGATTTTCCCAAGGCCACAGAAGGAACATCATAATTAAAAGAAAAAAATTCTCTTTCCCAGGCCTGGGCTGAACCACTAATTCATCTCTGAACAGAGGGCAGTATTTACAGAGGTGCTGTACCCTCATTTTTAAGTGATTTAGGCACCCCTGGTAGTTTGTGTCATTGGAAGGCAATGCTATTCCTAAAAGGCTAGATCAAGTTTAAGAAGGAACTTCAGACTCCTGAAGATACTGCAAAAGATTATCTGATATCTGAAAAGAGGATCCGATAGGAAATTATTGATGCTTTATATCATAGATATAGCTGGGCTGGATTGTGCTCTGCTGAAGTCAGGCAGATCTGATCTGCTACAACTTGCTGAAAAAAAAAAAAATCCCAATTAATTCCCAGCTTGGTAATCGGTTCTATCAAGTGTCCTGCTTCCCTACTTTGTCTTAGGCGCCACGATACCCAGGCTTGTCTTAGCATATAGTAGCACTTCCTTTTTTTCCTCCTCTACCCATCAGTTTGGAAATCAGGTTCTAGTTGGCACCATCTTCCTCTTGTGTGGGTAACACTAGGAAAAAATGATTGTTAACTGTAGATACTCTGTTTAGGGAAACAGAATCTTTTCCCAAGGATATATATCACTTTCCAACTTAGTCATGTGTACACCCAAGCCTGTGCACGAACTGCATTTCTGTTGCATGATGCACACTCCCATTTCATTCAGGTGGAGTCCTGGTAATATCTAATAAATATCTGCTTCTAGCTATTTTGAAGAATATGCTCTGAATCACCTGCTGTTCAGCAATACATCCACTATGTAAACAAATTCGCTTAAAACCACTGTATGGATAAGCACTTACAGGAGCTGCAAAAGTATGCAGGATAAGTTGTTTGGAGAAAGCTTCTACCTGTTTGAGCAGAAAGATTGGCTAAATGATTCACTCTCAGGTGACCATGCCCTGCCCCAAGTTACTGCAGGGTTTACTCTTCCCTGGGACAAAGTGCAGTGATGCAGGAGGAGAAGGAGCTGCAGTAGAAGGGGTTTAGCAGAGGGAAGAGCTCTGGCACGTGTTTGCGTGAGCACCACTGCTCGTTTTAGCCAAAGGTGAGGGAAAGCACAGTCTTACATGCAGCCCTGCATTCATTCCTGCCTTTGCTTTGCTGAATCAGAAATATCATTTCGTTGCAACTTCACTCGTAAATCTGCGGTTTTGGAGCGGGGATCAGGTAAATTCAGTTAGGAAAAGACATGGCATGCCTTGCTGCCTGTGTCCAGAGAAAGGGCCACATGACCTGCAGGTGAGATTTGGGACACCTGTGCCTCTCTTGCATTTGGACATATGCGAGCTCTACCTGAGCGAGCCCTTTGAAACTGGGCCCTAAGTGTTTGAGTGAAACCTTATGTTATGAAAGGTCCTTGTGTAGTGTCCTTTGGGAAAGGGCTTAGTGTGCTCATTTGCATCTCTATACCCAGAATGCTTTTCCAGCTCATTGCTGTTTCATAGTCGCGCTGGTGTCAGTGCTACAGAGCAGCTGAAAATGGCTTGATGTGCTTCTGCGTGCTGCTACTTTCCCTCTGGAGCAAAAGAAAGGATGTCTGTCTGGAAGGGGAGGATGAAACAAAATGTCCCTATCTTCCCCACGGCATGGATAGTCTCCTGGCCACCCAAACAACCAGCAAGTGCTGCTAGGAGGACAGATGCTGGTACTCAAAATCTTAAGCTGCCTGCAAAATATCATCGCGCTCCCAGGCAAAGACGCAGCTGTGTGAAATTGTGAACCTTTAACGTGATCCCACCTCCCTGCCACAGACAGTTCGTGGCAGCTTGGAGAAGTGCTGAGGGTCTAGAGATGTAAAATTCTGACTCTTGTGTCTGTTACAGGGAAGAAAATATGGTCGATTCTGCACCGAAACATCAAATGTGGCAATTGTGAGTGAGTCTGTTAATGTTAAAAGCTCTGGGGTCAGGTGTGAGGGCTACAAAGCATCCACTGTGCCGCAGAATGAGAGCTCAAATGGAAAAGATCCTGACCAAGTGGTCATCAATTCCCTTCCCTGACAGGCAAGGGCTGTGCCCTGCAATGCATATTCTGGTTAAAGACATGTCCTTGAAGATTCGGCATGTAATGATTTGCAAGTTGTAGCCTGAGATAACTCAGAGGAAGTACTATATAAATGTCAAGCTACTCTTAATATACTGGTGGTAGTACTATACACTGGTGGTGGTACTTTTTCCAAGGAATTGTCACTGAAGTAAAATTAACATGCAAAAGATATGGCAAATCTACTAGCAAATTATGTAAATATTTTGCAAGGGGCAAACTTTCAGTGCCAGGCGTGAAAATTGGGTCACAATTCCCATTAACAATTACACAGCCTGCGTGCCTAATTTTCCAGGCACCATGCTGAAAATTCACCCCACGTTATGGAAGCAATTAATGGCTTAAAATTCTTTTTAGGCCAGTAAATGTGTAGAAGTGTTGATAGCCTTTTCTGTGTGGCATTTAATGAGCTATAATCTGATAACTAGATTAGATTGTACTCTCATGATATCGACAAAGATTGCTTTATATCATTATTATTGCTATTTAAATACTACAGCAATGCCAGATGCAGGGATCAGAGCCCTGTTGCGCTAGGTGCTGTACAAATATCTGTGAACATGTGGTCTCTTCACTGAAGACAGATATAATAACTACTTTGCTATTCTGGTCTGCTTAGGCACCAGGGAAATGCTGAAGGTTCCCACACAGTATGAATCTATTAAAAAGATAATCTGAAGCTATTTTGGTTTCTCATATAGAGGATTTTTTTTTTTTTCCCTTTTCAATGCTTACACATGACATTCATTAGCATTAAATGTGTGTGGAAGGGAGAGTTGCTGTTAACGTTTGTAGCTCGGTACCTATCCCTTTCATATCAGTTAAATCCCAGCGAATATAACTGTTTAGTAATTGTCTGGTATTTAATTAAAATACAATAACCCCTTTCCAGAGACGCCAGTTGTGAATCTGGTGGCCCAGTCATAAAGATGCTAATTTAATGAATATTCATAAATCATGAATATTCATAGAGTGTCAGGGATGTTCTTTTGTACCCTGCTGCTATGCCAGGTCTCGCTGGCACAGCAGACGGCACATGTTGAAGGAGCTTTGCTCCTAGGGGAGAAGAGAAATATTCACGCTGGAGCAGGACGAGTGTCTGGGTGTAACTCTGAGTGGAGGCGCTGGGAGGAGAGGCGACGGCTGGCGAGGAGCGCATCCGACCCGCCAAGTGGGATGCGCAGTCTCGATGTGGCTACCAGGTGGTAGGATGTGTTCCTTCCCAGGGCTATTGCTGCTTTTATAGCTGATGTATGGCTCTGGCGGAGATGTTACACTCAACCTTTGCAGTCACAGTGGCCACAGCCACCGCTATTTACCACCTGCGCAGAGCCTGTGTGCTGGGATTCCCAGTTATTCTTGCCCTGGCCAGGCTGTACATGTGGAAAAGACACTGTAGGAAGCTGCCTTAAAGCACTTCAACCTGCTGCAGGTGGTAGGTCTGACGTCCCCAAGACTACAGGGCTGAGTGGGGTTCCTGCAGGGGATCCTCTCTTAAGATTCTAGGATGTTCCAGGTTGCTCCTTGTACTGGGATCTCTCCCCAGGGTTTCTAGGGATTTGGCATCCTACTTGGTTAGTGACAGTGACCCTGCTTGACACTGATGTTGTAGCCAAATATTTCTTTCATTAGCTTTGGGGTGTGTATAGGGAAATTTGGTGCTACATCTCTATATTAGTCAAAAGAAAAAAGAAAATAATTCCAGGAAATTGTGTTTTACCTCGTCACTCGAGATATTGCAGAACAAAGTCAGCGCCCCTCCACAACCTCCCAAACTCCTTGCTTTCCTCGTGACATGTTTTTAAAGACGCCGAGCGTTTAACCTAACCCTAGGAATCCCTAATATGCTGTCTAAGGAGCAGGCAAGGGAGCTAGCCTTATATTCGTTGCTTCTACAGGTTTCAGTTGCCCCCGTAGTTCCAGGTTGATGGCTGAAATATGCTTGAATGCAAATGCTGCGCGCCCTTATGGTGCCTGTGTGATGCCAGTGAGGCGCTTTGCTGCAGCTTCGCGTTGTGAGGCACGTACCTATGGGTGCGGAGCAAGCCCGCTTCTCACCCCGCCGCACACTGCTGGGATGCAAATTTGTTCTTGTGAAAAAATGTCAGCGCAGAGAGTTGAGCTGTTTGCTTTGGCAAAGTGTAGAGCAGGAACGAGCACCCGTCCCTCTGTCCGGGCTGAGATGTCAGAAAGTTTACAAACCCCGAACAAAACCGGTACTCTGAGTACCCTGCTGCCTCTTCCCCGGGACCACCGCAGCACTCAGGCTCTGGCTTTGTGCAAGAGATCCTTGCAACCCCACATCAACCCTTCAAATGTGTTCACAAAAACTGGCAGGGAAAGGAGAAGGGAAGAAGAGCTGCTGGTGCTATCCAAGAGAGCTCTGTTTTCTCTGGTAATTTATTTCAGCTAATACACTTCTCTAATAGCTGCCGGCTCCAATCTTTGCTTACATAAACGCTTATTTAAAGCTCTTACGATCAAATCATTCATCTGGACTCAAACTCACTTCTAAATTTGTGCATGTAAATTTTATTCATGGGCCCAGCTGTGTTCGTGCCGAATTTGCATTTGTGCATATGAATGTGTTGTTTTTTCCCTCTGTCAGCATACAACCACAGGCTGCAGCTGAAAATATGGACCTAGATTTCAAAAATTTTAATGACCGTACACTGAAAGTTTTAGTTCCTTTCCCCAGAGCTGGTAAACTTGTCTGCATGAGCCTTATCTTTATCCTTTGCTTGAGGGAGCTTGGTGCTGTATGTGTCTGAAGACTTGCTTGCACGTGGTATTCAAATAAAAAATGAGACTTTGTTTTGCCAATATGGGTATTGACATGAAAGGGCAATTAACTTTTTGTCTTGCTTTTTATGCAACTAATCCTTCCTTCCTTCCTATGTTTGTGCCACCTCAGTTTGTCTATCAAAAGCTTGTTTTGAGAAGAGCTGAAATTTACTTTGTTCGTGGGGGGTGGCAGGGCAAGAAATCAGTGCACTGGAGGCTGGGAGGAAAAATACCTTCCTGCCTCTGTAGAGAGTGTAAATAAATACCATTCAGAGAAGGAAACAGTAAATCAGTCTTGCAGAGCACTTTGGATATCTGATGTATGCAGCATGAGTAACCCCATTTCGTGTACTACCAGGAGCGTGAAGCAGCAGTGGTGCTACAGGTTCCCCACAACTGTTAATCAGAAGAGTCTTACAGGATTCTCTTCCTGATGCTCTACATAGAGGAGTGTGGTGAGCATTTGCCTTCTGCATGCCCCATTCATTATAATGCTCTTTCCTTATAGTCCAAGAGTGGGAACCTTGTTAAATCAGGCTCTGGTAAAAAGTTTGTTAAATAAACTTGCAATAATTTCTAAACTTTAAGTAGTTACAAACTTGTTAAAAATCAAGAACCTTTGCAATCTGTTGGGTACAAAAATATTGTAAATCAATTTGAGGATACTAAAACTCACTCTAGTGCTTCAGAAATTAGTAAAGTGAAAGGTAACATAATCCTGAATAGAACATGGAGTCAAGAGGATCCCAAGCACTTTGCACGTAAGGGCTTTTCTGAGAGATGTTGTTTTACATAAATTGCTACTCTACCTTTTCATGTGGCATAGGCTGTTTCTTTGGGGATAGGGCTTAGGTAACAGTGTAGGTTTTACCCTGGGAAATGCAGTTGTAAGTCACAAGTTGTTCTAGGTAAGTGAAGATGTTTATGCATCTTCAGTGCTAAAGTGCTGCCCAGGAGCTGTAGGCACTGGGAATGAAAGGCACAAATAGGTGAAGACCCCAGCATCATCTTTTGTCATCATTACAATTCTCTCCTCCAATGAGAAATATTGGGTACTCATCATTTTGTTAGAGACTGGGGACTTTGGAAGGAAATGAAGGAGGTGCTTGCTGATCTTGAGAGAGTCTGAGGGTATTTAACTTCCTTTGGCATCTGACAGGACTGTGGGAGTTTTGGTTGATGATGACCAGTAATGTCACAGGCATGTGTTGGAAGCACACTTCCTCTCCAGTAGCTTTTGGAAAGCATTAGCCAAAGTTGTTAGGATAAGGTCGAACAGGGATTAAATGACAATTCTGGAAACAATCCT
Organism: Mohoua ochrocephala; assembly: GCA_013398855.1. Classification (NCBI taxonomy): domain Eukaryota; kingdom Metazoa; phylum Chordata; class Aves; order Passeriformes; family Acanthizidae; genus Mohoua; species Mohoua ochrocephala. Next base: position 1,605,303 of record VZTA01021321.1, on the reverse strand, counting down.
AATTCCACTTCTTTTACTGCTTAGATTGTTTGTGCAAGATAAGTAATTATATCAGAAACATGGTCTTGGAAGCTGGGCATTTCCACACTTGAACAATGACTCTGCATTTCAGATGCAACCCTTCCTTTTTTTTTTTTTTTTTTTTTTAATTTTATTTTCTTTGTGGTTTTGGTGTGGTTTTTTTGTGTCATGCTGAGCTGTAGCCTGTTTGTGCACTACTGACTTGATGGTAGTACAGAACTGCGGTGTCCGGTGGCATTGCATGCAGGAAAGCCTGAAGGGTGGAGTGAGAATTCCTTTTCGTCACAATTCACACTATGCCAAGGGCTGCAGAGCATCTGAAATATCCCCTGCCTTGTGCTTTTGTGCCTTCACAATTTTGGATGAATGACTTATTCCTTGAAATGAGACCACTTACCTCTTCAGAGCAGCCTTTCTCAATGGGATAAGGTCTCAGACCTGTAACCTTTGCAGGCAACATCTGAGTTGTCCTTAGTCACAGAAATACTCTAAAATTTGTCAGTGTAACTAATTGGAGTTCTAAGACTTCATTATTAAAGCTTTAATGAAAAAAAAATTCTATTGAGATATATTTTACATAGGCTGCTCATACCCTTTTGCTTAATAATCTAAAATAAAAGCATATTTAAGGAGGGCCTAATTACAGATTTATTCAATGTTCTTAACTTAGATAAGAATTTCAGTGGGATGTCTTCACCCAGAATATTCCCCAACTTCGATGAGGAACAAAAGATAATCTTCAGAAATCAACATTTTCTGCTTTAGAATCCAGTAGTGCTTGTTTGAAGAAATAGTAGTTACAGAAGGGAAAATGACAGTCTCTTTAACATATACTTAAGTATGGTAAGTGCAACGATGAAAGCAGACATAAGGAGTGAGAAAGATATAAATGGAAAGATTAATGACAGCATTAATTTATTTGCATCTATCATGGAGAAGTTATTTGCAACATAAAAAAGTAGCAGTTTGTGAAAGGCGCTGTAGTAACTTAATTCTCATCTGGGTATTAAACTTAATACGTGTAATATTTCTACAGTTTCACCTGCCTCCCTTCCTTTTTTGTTCTCTGCCTTGGAATTTACAATGCCCTTTTGTGTTCTTATTCATGGGGTGGTGAGCAATGCTTTGACCTCTTTTGCACTTTAGACATGAAGCATGTGCCTCACCTTGTCTGATGAGTACAGCCATCTTTACGCCATTTAAAGGAAAAAAAAAAATCATTTGTGCAAGCAGATAATGCAAATTATTTCTTGGAAAGTATTGCAGAACACAGCGACTGTGGGATAGTCTCATTTATGTCGCAACTCCCTTTCCACTCGGTATCCAGGCATGAGTTCGCTCGGGTGCTCGGGGGTTGTGTTTCCTCCCCCGTAAGCCTGTCCGTGCGGTGAGCGAGGGCTGCATGTCACCTGGAGGGGCCACAGCCCCGCGGGTGCCCTTGGACCAGGGCAGCAGCTGCTGCCCTTGCTGCCACGGGATCCCTTTGCAGTTTCAGGTAGCAAACTTGTAGTAAGGATCAGTTCGATGCCAACTGACACAAAGAGGAAAATTGTGTTTCTTTGAAGCTGCGGGGGCTGGGCAGGAGGAGCAGAAGAGTTATTAGACTGACACAGAGTAATTGCCGGAAGCGGAATTTGGCCAAGCCTCGTGGCTCATGCTGGGAGCACCTTATGCAGTTTATATTACAGTTATAGATTTTTCTTGTGATATTGCTTACCTTAAATGACCATCGCCTCCTTAAATGCCCATTGCCTGAAAGACAGCACATAATGAGATAATGTTCATCCTGACACCTTCCTGGGTAATGGCTCAATGTTCACTCAGGAAGAAAAATTCACTCTGACCAAATTACCTCTATAACAATCTGATGCCTTTTTTTTTTTTTAAATTCCTAGAGGGCTTGTATCCAAAGACTGTCCAAACTTCAGGAAAAAATCTCACATGTTCACAGTCTGATTCAATAATTTGCAAAGAGAGACAGCCCATTAAACAAATGCACAAGATTGTCTTGGCTCGGCATCTATTCATTGTTCAAAAATTTTAAACCAACAGAGGTTCTCCTGCGTTTGGAAAGAGATGATCTTTATGATAAATAATAGCTTTTCCTTTAAAAAAAGGTGAACTTGAGTATCAATTCCAAAAGACCAAACCGTTATGGCAGCAAGGCCATTAGGCTGCAATTTGTCTTATAACAGATGTTGTAGAGTCTTGTCACTTCGAATGCTAAAACAGATGGGATATACGCTTGAAAATGTACTAGAAGTATTTAATTTCCTTTCCAGCACAGGAGATTTCTTCTCTCTAAGGTCTTTGATGCTCTTTGCCTGTTTGTTAAATCCCGTTGCATTGGTTGGTATGGTTTAATCTCCTTGGAAAGCTTTTTCTGAGTTTGTGTTCTAATACAATTACACTCGAATTGCTTTGGTTTTGCTGAATGAGACATGATTCCATTTCAAGCTGACTTTTTATTAGCCTCTTTCAAGATCCCCTGTAAACTTGCTATTGTCACTATGTACAAAACTGTAGAGGTGACAAAATATCTGGCACTTATTTTCAGCAGTTATGAATAATATTAGCCAAATGCACATTATATATGTCTACGTACTAGAAAAACCCCATGGAAATCTGCGATACTTACGTGCACTTTAGATTACAGGCTACCATGTGCATTGTGAGGTTACTGTTGTTTACAATAACTATGATTTCTCATCATCTGCAGGAAGACTCGGCTGACTTCATTGGACTCCATATCAGGTTTTCTAATCCAATGCAGATGCTTTTTCAAAGTCTGGGAATTATCAAATCAGTCCCCAGATGAACTGGGAAGTTGTTAAGTGAAAATGATGGTCCTGTAGTGGTGGAGGAGCGGGGGGCTAAAAACTTTGAATGATTCTCCCCAAGACACGTGGTGGGAAACTTGGAGAGCAAGAGAAACTTTCATGAGCTGGCCTTAGGTGCTTAACCTGCCAGTGCTGAATAGCAGATATTACAGACACATCCATGTGTATGCTTACATTTCATACATTACATACCATATAATCAATTGTCTCCTTTTTTAATCAACTGTCCATGTGAGACTTGTATTTGTTTTTGTAAGTCAAAGGAAAAGCCCTGATATTACCTAATCAGTTTCATTCTTGCTCAATTGCAAGATGCACATAATTCTCTGATAAAATTTGCTTTATGAATATCAGTGTTTAGATAGCTAGCACAAAGTTCAGCACCTTTAAAGTGCTCTGTGTTGGGGCATCTTGGGTCTGTCTCAATAAATTAGGGGAATGCATTGGCTGAGTCAAATGGCAATCTTATTTTCAGCTCCTGAGAGATTTTTAGTGTGCATGTATTTAGAATCAAATCTAGAAGGAAAACCCATCAAGAATGCAAAGGGCTTTTCATTGTCTTGGGCTTGGCAGCTTCATTGTCTGACCTCTGGAAGGAAAGCCATGAGTATAGTAGTTCATAAATGTTTTTACTTCTTCCTTTTCTTTCTGGGCTAGCAGTCACAATTTTTGAAAACAGTAAATAAAAGCTTTTTTAATTCTTTTTCTTTCTGACCATTTTAATGAACTCATTCTCCAGAGGGGGTAGACCGTGGAACACCTATTAATGATTCCTTCTCTCAGGCCATTGATGCTCTTCTGCCTTTACTCCTGCCTCACCAGTTTAACTTGAATCTTTGTAAGTTGAGGATAAAAATCAAACTATTATAGGCTTTGTGCTGACATGAATTTGTACCTTAAGTGGGTTTCCTTAGAGTAATACTAAAGTCAAAACCAATTACACTATTTTTCATATAGTTGCATCTTTTGGAAACAGAAAACTCCGAGGGCTGTTCCAATGCTCTGAGCTGGTTGGTGAGAATGCTGAATAAGAGTTCAGAAGATAATTCCCGAGCTAAGATGGAGGTGGTGATTAAGGTGTCTTTCACGTATCTATTAAGGTGTCTTTCACATATCTATTATGGTTTCCAGTTCTCAGGTGCTGCATCTTGATTGCCATATTCAGTTTCCTGGTCTTGGAGGGGACTTGGTAGTTTGTGGGGGAAGGCAGGGGGAAGTTACCATTTCATGGAAATGACAGTTGCTTTCCAATTTTATTTGCCCTCCAGCTGCATGTATGGGAATGTGGTACGCTGCTGCTTTTTTTTTTTCCTTTTTTAATTTTTTTTTTTAAAGGTAATTTTTTCTTAGATATTATTTAAAAGGGTAACACAATTCAAAGTAATAAAAGACTTCAGAAAGTTTATACTTTCCATTCTTTGAAGCGTACACAAATAGAACAAAACTTTACCACCTCAGGACATTCAGTCATCCTCAAATAATTTGTTTATTAAATAAAATATTGATCTCATGTTTACTTAAGCTTTTTACTGTCCATACTTCTCCCATGAAGTTTTTTTAATCATCTACCATGTGAGTCAAGTAGTAATTCAGCTGTTAAAGCTTCACATGGCTAAAAAGTTATGTTAAGAATTTATTAGCAGCTTAAAGTGATTCTGTTGGAAAGATACCGTGTACTTGAAGCTGATATGATTTGTGTACCATAAAAAGAACTATGGGAAGACTAAAATTGTGTAAGGTTACCAAAGATTCAACTGAAGAGGATGAGATTTATACAGAAAAAAGTGTAGGCCTTCTTTTTCCTCAGCTAAGTAGTTAAAACAATTTAAACGCCAAATTTAAAATGAGAAAAGGAATTGAAAAACACATGTCCGTGCAATCCAGAACCTATCAAGAGCTTGCCATCTAAACTTTAAAGGTGACTTCTGTAGAAGCCATTTAGCCTGAAGCAAAGCATCTAATCTTGCCTGAACCTCAAAAATAAGTGACTTAAAATTGAAGTACAAATGGGAGTGCAGTTTGGTATTTTTTTTAATATTGCCTACATAGCAAGAATACAAAAGCAACTACGTGCAAAAAACACTTCTCTGCATTCTAAATATAGCAGCGCCCACTTGAATGAATATTTCATACAAGAATAACCTATATAAAAGGAATAAACGCAGGCAGCAATGATATTGGTAGGATATTGTTTTTAGATGGAACAGCTTTTAAATGAGTAAATGAATATCTAATAAAAGCACTAAATTCTTGTATGAATAAAAGTCTGATGGACCTGTGTTTTGTTGGCTACTCGATAGAAAACTTTAAAAACAGGGACAGTGTGCATAAACTTAAGTTGAAATAAAAAGGGAAGTAAGAACTTGTGCATGTTTCTCTAGCGTAGACTTTTTATTGCAGCTGACTGGTTCACCTGTGATGGGATGCAATAAAAGGAAGATGTAAACACTGCCCTGTTGTGTACAGAGCCCGGGACGGATCAGGCAATGCCAGGGAGGAGCCATGGGGTGAGCCGCCTCTCCTCTGGCAGGGGGAATGGAATGTTCTTTGGTGGTTTTGGTCTAAATCTCTTTGAGGAAATATCCAGGGTCATGTTAGGCAGCCACTTTCCTTCCCAGAGGTTCATTCGCCTGGGGTCCTGCAAGGTTTCAGGCTGCTCCACTGACACACATTACGTCGGCACGGGATTACTGAGGAACACCGTGTGGGATGCGCTAAGTGCAAAAATTACACCAACCTTTACATTTCCTCCACCACCTAGCTCAGATGCTCCAGTTATGTCTTGGGGGATGTCTGGAGAATAAAACTGAAAGTGCTGGCAGGAGCTTGACACAACAAAACGAATTGAGCCTTAGGCTCAGGCCAAAGGGACAAGGAATGCTTGAGCCTGCCCTGACCAGGATCACATTGTGTTCCCTGTGTGCAAGCTGGAGAGTTGCTGGGTTCCTGCTCGGGAACCTGCTTTGTAACTCTTGCAGTTGATGGGGCTGGGGAGGGTCGGTGGGGAAGCACCTGCAAAGCGAGAATGACTGAAAGTGTAAAGCTCACAGATTTTTGACCAAGTGTCTTGAATTTGATACTGTAGCCTAATGAGGGGGTACGAAGGAGAAGGGGGATCGATGAAGGGCGTTGAATAGATAATAGAAAGGTGAGGACGTATGCTGAGGCCCAGACTGTGGGGATGAGGAAGAGATCTCATGAAAATTATGTATAGAGATAAAAGGGACTATGTACTATTGCAAAACACCAAGCTAGGAAGGTCAGATGGGTTAGGATTTTTGTGAAATTAATGACAATTTTATGTTCATCTGAAATTTTAAATGCTTGCAGACATCTCCTGAGGGAAAAACCATAGTGGGAAATGGATGATTCAACAAGTTCTAGAAAGGTAGTGGGGCTTAGTCTTGATTTTTTTTAAAATGTTTGTTTGTTTTGCAGAATGGAGAAATGCATGAAGAGCAAAGGCTTTTTTATATTTTATATTTTAGACAATGAAGGTGAAGTAGTTGAGAGTACAAAGGCAATAGGCAAGTTGGGTGAAATTGAGCATGAAATGAGATTTCACAATCTTTGTGAAGAGATGACGAGGAACAACAATGTAACAAAAATGGACTTGGAAGAATGATAGCTAAGATTTCTCCAGAGACAAATTTAATAGTTCAAAGCAAAGGTGAATTAGCTGCCAGATCCTCAAAGATGTGACATTATGGTACAAGCACAGAAAAACTCAATATAGAGATTAGCTTGGCTAAAGAGCCAGGCTCTGCACAGGGAGCAAGAAGGAAATACATCGAAGGGGAAGAATGAGTACCCCAAAATGGCACAAGTATGAAGGGATGAAAGGAAGGTCCAGGCACTAGGTTGCAATGCTGATGAGCTAGTTAGAGATGTTGAAATGAGGAGGGGTCATCCTCAGCATACATTAAGAAGAGGACAGTCTAGACAAGGATTACTGCTTTGCTTACAAGAGAGAGCAACCTGCTAATGGAACACTCTGAAGAGCCTTTTTTTAATCCTTTCCTTTTTTTCTTTTTAATTAAGACCTCGTTAAGAAAGTTTTTTGCTTTCATATTAATAATGCTATTAAAATCAATAGAAAAGGAATACAATCTTAGCCAAAAATAGAAAAGACCAAGTTAGGGATTTATAGATGATTCGTATGTTTTCAAATGGACTGGTTGTGATGGACTTTGTTCCAGGCTTTGCCTAAAGGAATCTCAGAGCCATTAGTGTTTTCTCAGGGAGCTCATCTAAGACAGATGATGTACTAGAGGCTGGCAAAAGAGAAAACATAATGTCTTTTGTTTTGAAAAAGGGGAAAGAAAGAGGAGCCAGAGGATTACAGACCAGCCAGTGCTAACTCCAGTCCACAGAAAAATTCTGGGGAAAAAAAAAAAATTTAAAAAAAAAATCAAACCAAACATTTGAAAGCAGCTGAAGGATAACAAGAAAGTAAAAAGCTGCCAGCACAGATTTCTCAAGAATGAATTGTCATACCACTTGGATTTCCTTGTGCAGCAGGGTAACAGACTTCATGGAAAGAGAAGAAACAATTGACACAGTCTCTTGAGTATAGTGAGGTCTTTAAAGTTGTCTTGCATGACATTCTCTGAATCAAGGGAAACCTGGGCTAGATGAAACTGCTGTTAGGTAGAGATAAAACTAGCTGGAAGAAACTGCTTTGGAGAATGAATTTTGGGAGGATGAAGTAGTATCAAAACAGAAGTATGTATTGAGGAGTGCTCTAAAGAGCTGTGCCCAGCTGTCATTAGACCATGACCTGAGTGATGGAGTACACATTATACATGTTAAATTTACAGAAAACTGAGAGTGGAAAGCTTTATGAATAGAGAATGGCCTTGAGAACGGGGAAAGGGGTCTGTAAGAATAGGTTGATACTTTGTAAACTGAGTACAGAAGAATGGTAGTTCAGCAGAAACAATAAACTGCAGGAATACGAGAAGGGGAACACCTGTTTTGACAGCAGTTCTTTGGAAAAATTACAAATCGAGCATGAAGCAATGTCATGCTGTTGCGAAAATGGCAAACATCATCTAGGAATTCATAAATGGCAATATAATCTGAAAGGTGTGTTAACGAACTCCTCTGCGATGCTTAGCACAGGCGATGTCTTCCCAAAACAATGTCTGCTTTGGGGGTACCTTTGTCCTTCCAGAAAGGTGTTGACCACTTGGAGACAAGCCAGACGAGTGATGGGCACGGTCACCATATCCTGTCAAGATGTTATGGCTGTTATGGAGACATGTGTGGATGGATGCTGTTTACTCTAGGTCAGGGAAAACTCTTGTGGGGTCCTACCAGTAGTCTTCAAACATGCAAAAGTGTGGTGCAGAGAGGAAGAGATAGGATTCATTTTGCATTAGAGGAAATGGGATGAGATCATTGTTAGGAAGAATTGGATATTAGGAGAAAAAAAAAAATCAGTTTTCTGATAATTCATGCAGGGAAGTTCTGGAACAGGCTGTCCCCTTTGTGGCTGGAGGCTGTTAAGAAGAATGACAAAATGTAGAGCTGATTCTGTCTTGGAGCAAGAAGTCCTGAAGACAGTCTCCCCAGTCCTACTTTCCTCAATTCCACAGTTTCTCTGCTAATGATCACCATCCATCTTCTGTAAGTACTTGGAAGGGATTAAATCATTGTGGAATTGCTGTTGTTCTAGGACTTTACACTTGAGAATGTCTGCTACAACAGGCATGGCTGTCAATATCAAAGTGAGATAGAAAGTACTTTGGGCAGGCAGTTTGATCCAGCTCAGGCCTGTAACAGGCAGCACAAAGCAATAGGTTTTTCCTGCTGTTCTGAAACTCCTCGCTGTATATTTGCAGATAATTAGTCTGTCTCTCTCTGTTTTTCACGTACCGTGTTGATGGAACTTCTGAGCAGTACAACTAAATGATTAGAAAATTGTTTCGTTCAGTGCCGGTGTATCAAGTTTTAAATCAGGCTAAATCATATTCCTTTTTTGTTATCCCAGTCAAACTGCTCGTACTCCTTTTAAATTCCTTCACTCTGATTTTGATTCTCAATACCCCAGATTAAAGCTCTTTATCCATACCTTCATGCTTTCTCTTTTGCAGTTCCAGTGCAGATTTGCATAGCAAAGGAGATATTTGTGTTTCTCCTGACCTCATCTATATTCTGGTGCACAGCGTGCACTTATATGATAGTTTATTCCGGGATGATGAACAGATGCAAAAGTGTCTTCAATTGTCTCTGGAAATTAGCAATGGTCAATACATCCTGCAAACACAATGCTGGATGCTGTGGTGCATGCAAAACATGCATGGCAGGCAGAGCACATAGCCTTTTCCTGCCTCTAGCACACTTCATTTAATTTTAATAGTAGAAGGAGATGTGGTATCTTTTGAACATAGATATCCTTGTGGGCTAATGTAAGGCTTGGACAATAAGAGTTTTGCATAGGAGAATTTGGCTTAACCTGTCAGTCTTCCAGAGATTAACAACTTCATCAGCTACTGTTGATATTGACAGTCAGTTGCTAGGCTACATGTTTACTGCTAAATGAATAGGCGACTTGGGGCCAGTGTGAATATTCAACAGATTGGCAAATAAGTAAAACGTGCTGTGACTTGATTTGTTAATTATAGTCAAAATAAATGGCTGTATTGATGACTATGATTTTACACAGCATTAGTCCTCTGAAAACAGCAATTAAGTCTGCCATGTAAACATATATCTTGCCTGTGACAAAAAAAAAAAAAAAAAAAAAAGCTTTAAACAACTGAATACACCACTCCAAGCAGTTTCACTAGGAGTCCTGAAGTGCTTACATTAGTTAAATTATGTCCTTGGGTGTTTTTACACCTCTGACTGAAGCACAACATTCAGGCAGGGTCTGGATTTTGAAAAGCTTTCTTGTTTGCTGCATGCAGTGCTACTTATGGTCAGAGTTTATCAAAAGGAGCATGATCACACTTGAGAGAGAAAACTCAAGTAGCTGAATTTCAGGAGGATGGTTTTTTTCTTCCTGTGGGAGAAAGCTGAGCATTTATTTTATGCTCTATATGCTCTTTTCTTGTGAGAGAGTTCTCACATGTATACCCTGTTACTGTGTTCCAGTTTATCAGCTGGGTTAACTAGAATTCACTTCCCTTGATCCGTACTATTCTCTCGTTACGTTTGAAACTCTCACTGTATCGATTCACTCATTTTGTGTTTCAAGACTTGCACACACTGGCAGGTGCACTGAGTATTCAGCATCACTCATTGTTCAGTGTTGCATGTGTGTAGGCAGTGCCACTGTTCTGGGCTATACTGTGCCTTTTGATTGAAACTTGGAAAACGCATATTCTGTTCCCATTGCTGTTGACAAGTTTCGCTGTGGCACTGGTCAAGCCTCTCTCCCAAGCTTTGGCTCAGGTTTGCTGTCTATAATAAAAAGTTGTTGGGGTTTTTTCCTTCATAAGTAACTGCCAATCTAAAGAGCACTGAAATTGCCAAATATGCCCCAAGTTTTGCAACACAGAAAGAGAGGTTGTTTTAAGCTTGAGAAAAGCAAATGTGTTCTTGCATAGAAGAAAAAAACCCACTTTACCTGGATAGGTCTGTGTTATCAATACCTGTTGAGATTGGGTTTGAGTTTGGGCCAGTAATTATCTTTTTCCCAAAAAGTGGTAGGAAGGAGCTCCCCTGTTTCAGGCCTCATTTTTGTTCCCATGAACATCTGCCCTCCTTTGTAAGCTCTTGAGTTGTTGTCTTCTGCTGTCTCGCCATGAGATGTTCAAGACTAAATTTGCAAAAGTAAAACGACACTGACCCAGTCTGATCACAGCTGGTCCAAGGCAGAGCAGTACCAAATACGGAAGCAGAGAGGGAGTTCTGGCTTTTCTTTCAATGTGTTGCTGAAGGAGAAACCACCCAATGCAGATGCTTGGCTGGCAGACGTTTGGAGAAAAGCAGAGTGAAAGGATGTGAGGAAACTAGAAATGGAGTAGGACTGGAGATTGAGCTGGGTAGCTTAGAAGGCAGCAAATATGACGTGGTTGGTATAGGGAGAGCTCCAAAATGAGGAAATAGCTGGGAGAAAAGTGGTTGCACTGATATCGATTTTATGAGGGGGGAAAAAAAAAAGATTAAAGAAAAAGCAGAGTGATAATCAGCTGCAAATACTGTTAGCAGCTTTATCTTTGCTTAAGGATACGAGATCAGTGCTCTCTGTCAGCACATTGTCATACATCTGCATGCTATTCATCACCTTTGTCACCAGTGCAGGTTATGTAGAAGGCTTGCAAACTACCCCAATTCCCAGGATCTAAGCTGACTGTTACAATGAAGGAGCAAGGTGCTGGGAATGTTGACAGCTCTGTGAATTCTTGAGTGCTCCACAATGATTTAAAAAAAAAAAAAATGTTAATAGTTACCAGGGAAATCATTGAGGACAACACAAAGACTATCAAGGTTCACCTTGAATGCACTCATGTTTTGGACCTTTCATTTTTGAATGCTTTTGTGGATAGGGGAAAAAACTTCAAAGGAAGACAAGGATGTTCCAAAGCATTGAATGGCTTTACCAAGTGGGTGGTAGACCAGCGGAGCTCACTGCCAAAAGACATTGTGAATGTGACACGTTTACATGTTTAGGTTCATGAAAGACAAAATCAGGGAGAATTACTAACTGCATGTAAACTACACACGGGTCAGGAAGTCTCAGGGCTGAAAATAGTTGGAAGCTGACAGGCTATGAGTCGGAAATAGGATTGCTCTGTCCTTCCTCATCTCCAGCATCTGCTTATGGCCACCACAGCAGACAAAAGCACTCCTGATACATGGATTTTGTCCTGGACATTTTTTCCTGATTGGTTTGTCGTTGCCTGCACTGTAGCTCATCTGACTCAGAGTGGTATTTTGAGGGATTTCTCTCCCAAGGGCAACATTTACCAAATTAGTTTTATGTCATGTGTTGCACCATAAGTACTGGGATCCTCTTCTTGGAAAGATGACAAATCTTCTTTCACTGGATGAAGCAGGAATATTTATGCTTCTGGGAATCATAGGACTTGGGAAGACTACTGTGTTTCCCCAGAGATTATTAACTGTAATGATCTACTGGACCAAGCACAGTTTCATAACCAGTGTGGCTATGAAAACATACATTGCTGGTTCAGTCATCTTAGGATTCCCACAACGTGAACCATTTTTGCAAAGGCTTGTTCTATGCTGACCATGAACTTCCTTGCAGATCCAGAGTGGGGAAACTGTTTTGTTGGGGCATCTTCTTGTTGTGGGGGGAATAAATCCCTTCAGAAAATTTGGACTTTTGTTCAGTAATTCAAGTTTTCAAAACTTTCCAAGTTTTGTGTGCAGTTGCACTTGCCCCCAAGCACTAATGAGTGGACAGGATGAAGAAGCCTCAGGGTGCAGGTAGCTAAAACAGGAACAACTGCAAAAGCCCTTTTCAAGTCTGGAGAGGTTAACTTTACACTGACTGACTGCTGGGATGGTTTCCCTAATCAATTTGGTGGGTTTGCAATGCTGAAAAATATGGTGATAGTCCTGAAAACAAGAAACAGAGTCCTCCCAGAGCTGGTGCCTATCCCTGTGCAGGGGCAGCTGGCAAGCTCCGGGCAGCTTCTCATTGTCCAAGGAAATCTTGCTCCCTTCCTTGCTTGATTTGCCCAAGGTAAATTACCTCTTTTTGAAACAAACTCCTAGCTTTTCTATTTAGACAGTTTAAGACTAGCGGCTTTAAGCTAATTACAGGCTATTTATAAATTTATCAGTTGTTGTTCCAACATTTTACCATGCACCAGGATATCATGTAGGTATAACAAACAGGCTGAGAGAGGCATGCCACGTAATACCCTCTTCGTTAGACTTTTGAATGTAGCTGATGTATTGCACTAGCCAAAACCCATCATTTTAAATTGCCACAGTCCTTGTCCTGCTGTGAATGTGGTTTTTTTCCCCTGTCCCTCTGGATCCACTTCCACTTGCCAATAGCTACTTTTAAGATTCAGGGTAGTAAACCAGACCAAGCTTTCACCAGCATCTAGGGTACTGTTTACGGTAATAAAGGAGCACACGCTAAATGACTTTGTGTTGTTTTCTGTAATCTGATGCTGTCACCTTTTTTTCCTTAACTGGACTCAGCCTGAGATTTGGCTGAAGGGTCTGTTCTAGCTTCCTGACGTGCTTCTTCCACAGCTTATAAGGCTTCTTTACTGCTTCCCTGCTGAAAAGGAGGATGCTGTTTAGGTATCCAGGATCACTCTTGTGTTGAAGCAGTCGAGTACAACTTAGGTGTTTGTCAGAGAGAGAATAATTTCTAACCAAACAGTCTCAAGAATGTTTTCTTGCTTCTCTTTGAATGCTTTGCAGGGTGCCAAATGAAAAGCTAATACATTTTCTGAGTGTTAACATGCTCACACCCAATCTTCCTATAGTTCATATTAATTTATCAGATCTATTTTTTGCCACCGCAGTCCCCCTTTTCCCATCTCCTTCTGACTATTGTCAGAAGCATTCAGCAAATGTATAGAGATTTACTGTTGTTTCAGATCCAGAAGAACTTCAGCAGCTAAAGATCCCCAGGGATCCAGGGCTTCAAAGCAAGTTTCGAGCACTCCTCATCTTTCATTTGCTGGAAAGATGCCACTGCCTGTAATTTCTAGTGGTATTTCTGCCCCTAAAGGTGGGACTTGGGCACGGCAAAAGAGATGTGTAGGCTGAATCACCCATTCCCTTACCTTTCTTCAATTCCTGGTGTCACAACCAAAGTCTGACTCAGAGTTAGTGATTCTTGTGCATTTCAAATACTTATTACACACTAAATAGCCTTCTCTGTTTATTTCTTCTTGTAAAAAAAGTAACCGTTAAGCTCCCTGCAGAAACTACAAACTGCTGTGTGACTGGTGTCTGAACTCCTGGCTTGGTTCAGCTTCATGCTCCCCTCCAGCCTGTTCTGCATCTTGGTGTTTGGGGTCTGGTTTGGAACAACACCATGCTCTATTCTCACTAGGCCTGTGTTTATAACTCTTCTCCTTTAAAGGCATTTTTTTCCTCCAGGATCAATAATGACCTCATCTGCATTCCTTCATTTTTGCCATTGTTGCCAATTTCTTTTGCTTTATAAACTCAGATTGGTCATCACTCCTTCCACAAAGCATAATGATGGTTTGAGCCATATTAAAATTGCTGAACTGATTTGAGATAGAGAAACAGCACCGTAGATTTATTGGCAAATTCCTGGCATCTTCTGTTTGCAGCAGCTGTTTCCTTTTGTGGTATGCAGCTGTGAAAAAAGTTCAGGATCTGTAGTAAATTGTGCAGTCAGTACAATATCTTTTTGTCTTTTGCTGATCTTTATTTCCGGCTCTTACCTGAGTGTCTGCAAACTGGTGTACAGCCAATTTGCCCTTGAGGTCCTCGCTGATATTTGAGTGTATCAGGGAAAAGGTTTGTTCCCACCCAGTTCAAAGGAAGTTTTGGGTTTTTTTCCTTTTCCCTTCCTTTCAGCATGTCGCGGTTGTTGATACTGGTTCGTTTTCATTCTCTAGGACACTTTTCAATTCCCTGAGCCCTTTCTGCAGTTTATCAGATAGCAACTTCCAGGTTGGTCAAAGTTTTTGTAGCCTTTTCCAGTCTTATTTCAAACCGCAACTCTTGCAGCTGCTCCTCTTAGTTTCTTTGGGCATTTTGCCATTGGCTTTCTAATAAGGGTTCATCTTTATCAGTAAGTTTTCAGGTGCTGTTTTAACTCCTCCAGTTCTTTACATGTTTGAACTGTGTACTGCCTTTTGTTCTGCCCTGATACAGGAGAGATACCAGCTCACGGGCTTTGTTCTTGGAAACCAGAACACGGGGGTTTTCTCTCTTTAACCCTGTTGTAGGAAGCCCAGAGTCTGAATGTTAAGAAGTGCAATTGATGATTGAGTCACTTATCTTTGATGCAATCCTGTTTATTTACAAAGTCCTGATTTCTGTTTCTGCAGGTAGAATCAAACAAGAGATAATTCCCCTTGCTTGAAATTCCCAATCTCTTTCAGTCAGCACTTGCCTCAATAGCTTTCTTAAAGTTTATCTTGAAGTCATGCTGTTGATGCTTTTGTGGCTCTTTTTGATGCTTCCTTTTGGCTTTTGATTGGAGATTCTCCCACAACCATCCAAAACAAGCCTTCTGCTACCAAAGTCCTAAACATCTAGACTCCAGGGCTTATTTTCATTCCAAACTTCCCATATGTTTATGCTTTGGTTGCTCTCCCATTGTTTTGATTATTTTGCTCCATAAATGAGCTTAATGTTTATTTGTATTTAGTACAAATGAAAAACAGTTCTTCCACTCAATGATTTCAGCAAGTTTTGGTCAATCCTGCTGTGATGCTTTCTCACTGGTCTTCGGATAAAGGCCGCTGAGGTACATACACACACTGCAGAGAGAGGAGGGCAGCTGCATGGTGCTTAGTATGAATTCTTGTCTGACTTCCTCCACTGGCCTCTTAGCTGCTGGTTGTCCCTTCATTTGTGTCCAAAAGGACTGATAGTGAGATTTGGTTGGAGAACATTGCATTTCTTAAATGAATAATTTAAAGATCTTTTTTTTCCTCTCTGAAAATGCTTTGTGGACTGCAGGAGTGAAAAGATCTTTAGTTTTTTGATGTTTTTAATAAAAGGCTCTAGTTTAGGAAAAACTCAAGATTCCTTATTTCCTTTTCTTTGATACTGAATAAGTATGGAAAAAAGGAACAAAGTTGATTTCATTTGATAAATAATTTACGCAAAAAGAGTTTTGGAGAAAATGTTCACTTTGAAGACCTTGCATCAGACCATTGTTCCCATGTCTTCGGTCAGCTCTGAAGTCAAGCTCCAAATTCACTCTCAGCAAATATATGTGAGTATTTTACTCCTAGCAAAATTGCTAAAATCTGACCTCCCAAGGATGCTTATGGAAAAAGTTGCACAAGACACGAGGCATAGCATAGTTCAGTGCTGGTGGTTCCCTACGGGATCTGGGCATTGTGTGCCACACCAGTCCCTCACACACACCATGGGAGACTGGGACTCGCTCTCTGTGATAAAGTTCAGAGATGCTGCATGGTGAGTGATCACTACAGGTTCGCATAGATGCCAGTTCCCTACCGTCTAAAGGGAAGCTTTAATGTTCTCATCATAATACTTATCTGAGTTGATCTACTCATTCACTTGTATTTTAATATCTGATCGAAATCGGCCTGTGGACCCAGAGTCCCTGGGGTTAGAAGTGACTAATCCACCAAGTTATATTGCATTGAGCTATAATAATCACAATAAAGTGAGATAAGTATTTGGCACGGACTCTGGGAATGCAGGGATGACCAGGCGTGTGGGGTGAGACAAGGATGCTGTTTTGAGCTTTTTCACAATCATCAGGCATGCAGTAGAGGATGGAAATGACTGTGGCCAGGTACCAACACCCAGTGTCCTGAAAGTGCAAGTTTGATAGGTGAAAATGTTTGGTTATAAATTCTTGGCTTCCTGTGTCTTGTCCATCTTCCCCAGCTTTCATGCTTGCCAGAAGGGAACTTTACTTACCAAGGGCACCCCATGAAATCATCGTGTTTCCCTGTGTTTCTGTGTGGAGAGCAGAGGGGCTCAAACCAGGGTAGTCAGAGCTTCTGGACTCAATGGAGAACCAAAGCAAGCGCTGCAGTGTTTGTGCCAACACAAAATGCCACATTGCACAGAATACAGCCTTTAATTCTACCAATTTCTTGTTCGACACAGGAAAACAGAGCGTGATTAAAAAAATTGTGTCTTAACTGACTGCTCCATATTGTCATGCCAGAAACAATTAGCTTAACTAGAAAGTTAATTTAATTGCAAATGTGGATGGGCAAACTGTGCCAGCCACTTCATTATCATTATTCTATGTTATTCCTAATGCTTAGTGCTGTTTAATATGTTCTTATGGTATATGGTGGTGGAATTAAAAGATTGTCTCTGTAGAGGTTAAGGTTGCTACTGAAAATAACTTCCAGTCTCAGTTTTACATGTCTTTATCCGTGGAGCTTTTATAAGAACTTTTAATAGAATTTTCTAGCTTCTTTTTCACTTCTACGGATGAAAAAGAACAAAAGCAGAAAGACTGCCAGAGACACACGTAGCAGTAGGAATTGACCCCAGATATTTTAGAGTAAAATATTCTGTGTTTTTCTAGGGGAAGAGATTTTCCCTGTTCAATTTTTTTTTTCATAAATTTAGAGATATTATAATTAATTTCTGTAATTTTTACAAGCAAAAAACATTTGCCTTGAAATACTGGGTAAACACTCAAACCTGGAGATTAAAATGGCATCAAATAGTTACCCTATTTTCTGGTACATGACATGGGAATGGACTCTTGCAGTGGGCAGTTTTTAGGAATAAGCTCCTTTGGGGAGAAGAATCACAAGGGGAAAAACTAAAATTTGGTAGGGAAACATGCAAATTGTGACTTTTCTTCTTGTGCAGTTACAATGGATGAGGCTGGTAATGACTCAGTCACCTTTTTATCCATGGACATCGTTACTACTACTGTTTTACCTCATATTATTTTATTTTACTGTGTTCCATAAATTTTGTTGCCTTCATTTTGTTGCTGGTTTTAGATTTGATTAGGTTTGAAAATTGCTGTGCAGTAAACACACTGCACCGACAGAATCTGTTGCTGTCCTCTTTGAGTAAGTAGTTGAATCAAAGAGCCATCCTTGTCTTTCCTTGCACTGGCAAATTATTTTTACATGTGTCTTCTTTTTAAGCAGTATTTTGTAAAGCCAAAAAAATTATAAATTAATACCTGCTACATCAGGCTTCATCATGACAGTTCCAGTGCACAATATTGAAGAGTGTGTGGGTTTTATATTCCTTATTAAACAAAAAAATCAACCCCAAAGCCCTATAAAAATTTGGATCCAATTGCGATTTAAGCCACCCACCCTTTGGCAGGCTCCCTTGCTTGAAAAACTCAGCTTGAGACGGGGAGTGCTACCAAGGTTGAGTGACGGAAAAAATCATAATGAAATGGTATTTGCTTTAGCAACATCGCTGGTAATCTTTCTTCATGTACGCCAGCTACAAAACGCATCTCAGCCCTCCTGCCTCAGAGCTTCAACTGATCTTTGCTCTCAAGCTAAGCCGTCCTACCTGTGTTTTCTAGGTTTTTGGGGAGAGTTGTTTGCTGCGGGGCGCTAAGCCGTTGCTTGCCGCGGTACACAGTATTAGCTGACAGAATATCTTGGACTAAGCAGGCCACTCATCTGATCCAATATGTCATTTTTCACGTTCCCATAGAAACTTAGATTAATCGCTCATTCCTGATGCATTTCTTGTACAATATTGTCATTTTGATGCTCTTTTGCTGCTAGTTTTGAAGGCAGCTTCAAATCCATTCAAGGAAATAGAGCCAACTTTGTGCTGCTTTTTAGCAGCAGGTACTTTGCCTGTAATGAGGAAAATCTCATTTTACAGAATTCTTGCAAGGTAAAGAAAACATAGCTTCATCTCCTTAATGAGAGCTTTCTTATTCAAGAGCGCTTGACTGTAAAGAGTGCTATCCACAATGGTTAGTGTGGAGAGGAAACCTTAAGTAGAACATGCTATTGTGGCCTTTGAGCAGTTCCCATCTCCTCTATTCAGAAAGCAGAGTTAACTGAGGATAGCAAGAACAAACTGTACATGCGCTTGAGAAAAAGAACTTGACTTGGCAAGTTGGCATAAGTGTAACACAATATATTACCACTTTCTGCTGGGCTTATTCTCTTACTGTCATTGACCAGATCTGTTCAATGGCTGCCATTTTCAGTTGCAAGTAGAAGAAATCCCAAATACAACCCCCCACTCCCCCTCTTTACTTTCCAAGAAAGACAGTTTATGTAATCGATACCAGGTCTGTCTAGGAAGCTGTTCCGAAATTTGGGGGGTGGGGGGGATGCAGGGGGAAGAGTGAGGGCTGAAGGATGAAGAAGGAACAAGCATTAGACCTGACAAAGCTTGAAATATAAAACAAAAAAAGCATCTGCGAGGCATAATAAAACAAAGTGTATATACGTGTTGTTCTCACGGAGTATTTGGCTGAGCCCAGGCAACGGGAAAGCATGCATAGCTAACGCTCCTGACTGTGTGAAACCCTTTGTATACTCCAGAGTCTCTGCAAGAGACCTTGATTACAGAGTTTGGCATGATACCCAATACATTTTTTGGAATGGTTTCTTGTCCATCACTGACACTCGTAATGAGAAATTTATACACCATCCAAAGCGGATAAATTAATTTCAAACACTTTTGACTTGGGTCAACAATGGCTATTGGCAGTGCCTATTATTTGCCTTTTTATTAAAAAAAAAAAAAAAACCAAAACAAAGAGGAGAAATTGCTCTTCTTCATGGTGAGAGCATGGTAAAGACCCCAAGTATAGTGGAGATAGAATCTTGGCAAGCACATATATAGGTCAGGATAGATTATTTCACTTTTCAATGTAAATGAAAGTAATTTTCTTCAGTATGAACAGTTTAATAAATTCCCAGGATGGTTTTCATTAAGAAATTTGCATTTTGGCTAGTGTAAAAATTTCTGAAAGCAATCAGTTGGCAAAAATAATTTGATTTCACTTCTACTTTCCCAATGCAGTTAATAGTCAAGGAATGAAGTATAAATTAGCTTTTCCTTTGAGAACTCCTTTTAAAACTTGGATGCTTAAGTTAGCCTTTTAAAGATGATAATTGCGCATATTCTCATGCAGATACACACACCAGAAATGGGGAAAAGGCATTAAAACACACCTACACGCAAAAAAAACGTGGATTGGAAGCAAACAAGAAAATTGCTACATCTTCTTGGGAGATATTGAAATTATGGGGACATATAGATAAATTACTGGTAAGTTCCCATTATGTGCAGCCAAATTAGATAATTTACTAAATTCTTTAAGTCACTGTGAATTCCAGGGTTTTGACTGATTTTAGACTTTTTCAGTGTGTTTTATTTTGTACATGCAAGGTTCATGGATTTATTGAAGGCAAAGCCCTGTTTATATACCAGAGTAATCCAAATGCAAGAATTTCTGTTAGCTTCTAAAATATAACTAGAGAACTTAATGTAAATAAATGATTTAGGTTTTCAGAGCCATATGATAGTGGAAAAACATAATGCTAATAAGTATTAAAAGGGCAAAAATAAAAACAGGATGCGGATTTTAAGGAAATGTAAGATATGACAAATAATCAGCCAGGATTGTGGAGCGTGAACACATATGATACTGCATGTGTACTTTTATTTTGTTGTGTTTCAGTTAGCTGCTTTGTGCAGGAGCTGTTTATGGTTTTGATTTAGATTTGTGCCTTTAATTTCAGATGTGTCGCAATAGGAATGGCAAAAATGGTATATGTGATTTTTCTGAGAAGTGCTTTGGAGGCTTTTTTTTTTTTTCCCCTAAAAAGGCCGATTTCCCTTTTATCTCCCTCCTTACCTACCTGCTTCCTTTGTGCAAGTAGGATTGCCGGAGGAAGGTGGTAGTTGCTGAGTGCCTCGGCGCTTTGGAGTTGGAAGGATGCTTCATGCAGCTGATACGCTGGCTGCACTGTGCATAGTGACAACTGAAACACGAATCCTGGGATGCTGTGCTGGTAGGTCCTGATGGCATCGCATGGACACCCATTATTAGGGAAGAACCAGAGCAGGTTTTCAGATGAGCTCAGACTAGATGATCTAATGGTCCCATCTGGCCTTAAAATCTGTGAGTCTATGAAAGACAGTCCTGCAGTTATAAGCGTTTTAGAACTGTCAATTCCAGATTTACTTCAGTGTACGAGGCAATTGCTTCCATGCTGAAATGCTCCGTTATGTATTATGTGCACGGTGGCATAAATGCTCTATAAAATAGAGATATGCAGCATGAGCAAGGCACAACAAAGCAGAGCAGTTCATTGTAATAAGAATGAGGAGAGACGATGCTTATATTTGTAGAGGGTGGGTGTTTGGAAGAGATTTGAGAAAGGAGAAGAGTGCATTTGGGAAAGAGGGAAGAATGCATTCCCCCAAATGTGAAAGATAGTAAAGCTGCAAAGCCAAACGAAGAGAGAAAGAAGCAGCAAGAGAAAATAGGGGGGTGACTGAGATAACAAGAAATTAAGAGGACCAAGAGTAGCAGATAGTGAAGTTGCAGGATACAGAGGATGAATACAACTCGTTTATTCACCCCCTTTATCCTTATAGGACTCTGCTTGTATGGCTGTCAGTGGCTCAGCTGCTGTTCTTTCTCCAACTTCCCCACTAAAATATAGTAAGGGAGAGAACTGGGATGGGGGGAAAAAGTGGGAGGTGAGGGAAAGATTTTTTTCGGTTCTTCTCCTTATTAATGGAGCTGGGTGCTGGAGGGCATGCTTGAAGTACAGGGCCTGGGGCTGAGAGGGGCCCTGACAAGTATCTGGCAGCTCATCAGAAAGAGTTGAGTGACTGAGACTGAAAAGAGGGGCTGCAGGGTCTTTTCCCCAGCACCCTCAGAGGAAGGCTCTGTAGGCACAGGTGTATTGTAGTCGTGTACAGTTGTATTAGGTTGTATTAGTCATTCTTATTCTGTTTTTTTTTTTTTTTTTTTTTTTTTTTTTTGGTATAATTTTAAATTTTTTGTTTCCTCCCGGGTTCCCCGGTTTTTTTTTTTTTTTTTTTTTTTTTAAATACCATGGATTAATGTTAAACATGCTGAGAGGGTAGAGCCTCCTTCCTGGTGTGGATGTCTGCAGCTGAGCTGTTTCCTCAAAGAACTTTCCCAAACAGCTCAGCTGCCTCTGTGCTCCTGCAAGTACAGCAAAGCGTGTGCTGGAAATACTTATGCTCGTAAAGCAGGATGCACACAATTCTGATGATAGAAAAATACACTTTGTTGAGATAGGAATTTCTTTCTATAATCTCAACAATTTTGATGAATTTTTGCTGTAAGATTCAGTGGTTAGAATGGCTTTTTCTGGGAGAATGGGGTTATTTCTTCTCTGCTTGTCAACAGCTTTCACCTGAGATGCTAGAGATGGTTTAAGACAGTATTCCTCTAAACTCACAAAATCTTAAGCCTTATTCCTTGAGCTAATCAAAGGAGTGTGATAATCACTTGACTGTTATCTATGACACAGTATCTTCAGGGTTTCTTACAAAAACAGTGAAATGACCAGATTTTCCATAGTCAAATATTTGTGCTTTTTATTTTTTGTTTATTTTGCAAACCAGTTGTTTTCTCACCAGTGCCTAATTCCCATATCTCTGTTTGGCTCAAGCAATAAGGAAAGACGCTATAAGGTGTGGCATGGCAAGGATGAGATTACAATTTTATTACAGTTTTCCCCACAATCACAGAAGGCAGAAGTTGATTGTCTTGTAATTGGTATCTCTCTGGGGTGATGCATTTCTTAAATCCTTATATGTGATGGCACTATCTAGTTACACTGAACAGATTACCTGCTGATTGCTGTTTCTGGGATTTACTGATAATGCTGAATGCCAGAATCTTTCTTAACTGTGAGTGGAGGAATTAATTTCTACTGTCTTCGTTTACTTTCTAGTGACAGTTAACACTGTATCTAGATTTCATTGTTTCAAAGCATAGATACTAAGAAATCTCTTTAGAACAGAGCAGACAGGATTTACTGGCACTTTTTACCTGTTGCTTTGATGGGACAGGGAATTATTTTCTTTCCAGCTGAGTAACTTTGACTTGCTGTTCACTCTTTAAATAAAGCAGCCAGGTTTTACCCTCAGAGGCACTTTCCCTTGTGTGTTTGGAGATGGGTGTTGCCTCTAAGGTCACAGCTGTGTGCAAATTTTTTGGTGTTTCAGAAGATGTTCATCTAGGGATTTTATCTTGGACTTTTTTTGCAACCTAGCTGACAGAACACTTTTGGTTTCCTCTGGGACAATAAACTCTCTCGGCGTTATTTCTCACGCTTTTAATTTTGTTGAAAATATAAGATAACCGAATGCGATGGGGAGTAAGTAGGGCCAGGCACATTCAGACCTGGCGTAAGCGGTTGAGCACAACTGTTTACTGGAGAGCAGTGGCAGACCTGAAATGGGCCCCAAAAAAAATCCCTCTTACAAGTTGGCTCCCTGGCACGCCTCCTCCCCTGGCCAAAATACCGCAACTCGTGCGGCCGCTCGGTTGTGAACTGGGGTGCTCCTGACGGACCGTGCAGGGCTTCGGTAGTAAACAGCGAGTGGTGGGGATGAATGGGGCTGGGGGATGGGGTGGGAGGGGAAGGGAAGGGGGGAGTGATATATTCCTGCCGCCGGGAAGCAAAGCGGAACCATGCGCCGGGTATCATTGCATAACAGATGATGTATTGTACAGCCTGTACCCTCTCCTAAAGAGCAGAGGTGGGCACGCCAAGGAAGGCTTGAGCCTGGCTCCTGGTGAGTGCCTGGCTCTGGCCTGCCTCCATGGCTGTGAATAAAGACAAGTTAAGGAAGAGGCAAAGGGAACATGCTGGCATTGCCGTGCTCCCCGTTACTCACAGTAACGAGATTGTTGTGAGGGTGAAACAAAGCCTCGCTGCAGGCAAGGGACGGGCTTCTCTTGCTACAGAGTGGAAAGCCCGGGAGACCTGCTCTCCCCAATGTCTCCCTTCGTGTCTCAGAGCCTCCTCTTCCCCAGGCAGAAGGGTGGGAGGTCTCCTGACATGGGAACTTGCTGCCTTTTACCCCTTAGGAACCCCAAACACCATACTGCTTTCTAGCATCATGTCCAGGCTCTAGCAGCTACTGCCACCTCAGCCCAGGGCAGCAGGAGCAGTGTGCTGCTCCTTCCTGCACAGCTCAGACCACAGCTGTCTCCAGATCAGGGTTTGCAAAAATGCAGCTCGTCTTCAGCCTTTAAACACTTAGCAATGAACAGAAAATGGGTCTGTGAAAAAATCCCAACAAGATACAATACAGAGGGGATGTTTTTTCGCTCTTTGTGGCAGATCAAACACATTTATCTAAGGTTTTAATTTCTTTTCCTTTCACATCATAGTGAGGATCTTTAGCAGAGAACGGAACAGCCGGGTGATATATTTTTGGGTTATAACTTGAGAACAAAAGCTCATTAGGACTCAAAGATTTTATATGGATAACACCACCCACGGTTACTTTAGATAGGGTAGAAATGTTTTTATGCTTTAGGGCACAAACTAGCTATTAAATTACTAGGGAACTACAAATATCTACTAGACATATCGATGGGAGTGCAAGCAGAACGCAGAGTACTACATAAAATAATTACATACAGCACAGCTAATATTAGATCACATGAAAGTACATGACTGTTCTATAAAAATCGTTTGCCTCTCTGTATTGGACATTGATTGAGGGTGGCATTGGTTTTGTACAGGGAGATGCTGACCTAGCTTTCAAAGCTTCAAAACCTCGCAGCCTCTGCCAGCATTTTTCGGCAGGGCTGTGCCACTGGAACTGCCAGAGGAGCCAAGTTTCCTCAACTAAAGAAAGTCCTCTCTTTTCTGTGGCTAGCTGGGATATAGGAAACCCAAATGAGAGGGGATGGATTATCCATCATGCTGAGGATCCACCAAGCAAGCGTGTCCTTGACGTGTGAGCCTGAATTGGGGTCGGTGACAAGGACAACTCTGACATCATATGAGTCATGTGAGGAGGGAGGGGTGTCGCTGCCTCCTGACGGGGGGACGCATCTGTTCCACGCTAGCTCGTGAGATGTGAAGAGGTTGCAGTGCTAAGATGCACATAGGGAGAGTGGGAGTGTGCCGCTTAGCAGGGCTTTTTTGAGTTTGGGAATCTCATCGGAGCTGCCTCTCTTCTGCTCTGTGATTCCCACCCCTCAGACGCAGGTGGTTGTCGGACCAGTGCCGGCATGGTGGCAGAGGGGCCAGGGGCCAGGCCAGTGTGGGAGAGCACTGCAGGAAAGTCAGTGGCAGATTTCCTGCCTCTGTGAGACTTCAGAGGTCAGCGTGTTGTCCCTCAGGGGTGCCTGAAGGATAATGGAAGAAAAGCTTGAAGAAGGTCTTGTACGGTGCACTTTTATTAATTAGAGGGCATGTAGATGTTAGAGTAGCCTGATGTTCCCACTAGAAAAGGCACACCTTCACTTGCCAATAACTTTGCTGAGCTGAGAAGTCAGGGCACGTGTACAAATGATACTTTCTAAGCTGCCATGTCTTTCTCTTTGCGCATCGGTGCTGTGCGCTCGGTAAGGAAACATTGCTCTAAAGGGAAAAACCTGTATGTGAACTTGTAATTACAGTTACCTAACAAGTGACCCCACTGACAAGTGGGGTCAGTTCTAGCTGCAGAACTGTAAATATTTAATTTTCTGACTTTTTTCTTCAGCTTTGTTACACAGTGGCAGAGAGCTAGGTCCTGGGAAAAGGTGGTGAAACAAATGTCTTCCCTCAAGTAGCTTAGATGCGTGCAGTGAATACACATACGAGCTTCACTGGTAGTTACAGTTAGGTTTGTATTGGTTTCGGTTTCATATTTTTTGTGATTATTACCTGAAGGCTAATAATTTTGAAGAAGATGAGATGATGGGCAGCATGGGGAGGTCACGAGGGTATGTGTTTGCAAATCTAACAGCAGGAAGGTGCTGAGGTCAGTCACCGTGTGCCAACTGAAGTGCAGTGTTTGCAAGAGGGCAGTTCTGGTGTGAAAAGGTTAAAAAAGCAAAGGGAAGTGATGAGACATTATATGCTTGGTAATCTGAAGAAAAGGGAGCTGTGGGGAAATGTAAAGAGAAAGCTGACGCAGTCTAGCGAGGGATGAAGAAAAGACCATTAGAAAGTTCTTGGTGGATGTTGATGAATCAAAACAGAAATAGAGATGTTGCCATGGGCTGAAGTGGATATTGAGCAACCTGCATACAGAGGGTGGTGATTTGTATTTCTGCCTGAGATTAAGAAATGACAAAGTGTAGAGGAAGTAAAGAGGATAATACACGTTCTGCTGGGAACTACTGTGATAATTCCCCTATTGTGGATAACTGGTAAAACCTGAAGCCAGAGCCCTCAGCGCTTGCATGCAAAATGAATGCTGCTTGACTTCAGGTGCTTGACCATTGGCCACTGTAGCCATGTGGGTGCAGAATGGAACAGACTGGTCCACAGAAGTAAAAAATCCTACTCCCCCAAGCGTGGGCAGTGATTTGGGGATGCTGTGTGCAGACTTACGGAGCAGCCATGCCTGTGTCCTGTCCATAGGCTTCTGTCCTGGTTTCGGCCTGAGAAGTGAACTTCAAGGAGCAAAACATCTGAGGGGAAACTCGATCCAATCCAGCTGCATTTCCTGTAGTATCTGCTTCTAGTCTGCAAGATTCTGCCATAGAAAACTCATACCTAAGAATAATTTTTATACTTTATTCTTTTAGTGCGAAATTTTTCTGCCAAATTTTCCTTGGGAGCATAAGCTGGAAAAGTTTTGGGTACAGCTGGATAGTACAAAAGCCACGATTTATATCTTATCAAAATCAAGAAGGAATTTCATGGACCAAGTGAAAAGACACATGTGCAGGGTTGGGGCTTTGGTCCAGCTGAATTTCAGGGGTTGTGTGTATAAGTGCGAGTATGACAGCTTCTCCCCCAAAAAGACTCAGTTTTGTATATTGGAATTCTCACTGAGCTCTACTCTAAAGCCAGCATCATAAGTACTCGTAATGCACTAACACCCAGTAGCCCAACTCATGCTGGGACCCTGTTGCTCTTGGCACTTGTCATGCAGAGTGGGAGACAAAAGCTCTTCCTGATACATTGCAGACAGCATGGAATGAGCAAATGTGCTGCTGATGTATCCTAGTTCAAAGAGCAAGCCTGTGGGAATTCCGGGGACTTACAGCACACCTGATTACTGGGGATTTTCTATTTGTATCTCTTGGGGGTTTAAGCACATCTTTGGACCTTAACATGCTTATTTCCTGCAGTCTGCTGCTGGTGCCCTGTTGTACACCTCTACATACGGTAAGAGAGAGGCAAGTCACAACAAGCTCAGCCTCCTCCACTTGGCGAGGGCCACCCCATGGTCTATCCCAACAGCTTCCTCCTTCCCAGCAGCCCTTCACAGGCTGCTTTGGCTGATGCTGGCTGAGTTGCACAAAATCCTTTCTTAGGCCTTAAGACTGATACAATTTACTCCTATTCTCTTCAGTGGTTGTTTTGGTTTTTTTTTTCCCTTTTCTTTTTCCTCAAAGGAAAGCCCCTAATCACTATTGCTGTGGCATTTATAGAATTCCTCCTTCTCTTTCCCGTTTTCTCTGATTTTCCTTGCTACATGTCTTCGGGTCTGGACTGGATACTTATACAGGAAAATGCTGGAAGCACCACCTGTAAAGCAGTCACAGGCCACAGTAAAATGTGAGGGGGCAATGAAGGTGTTTGGACTTGCTTCTTCTCTTATACAAAGATCTTTCAAACAAATAGCCTTGAGAATTTTGTTACATTTCAGTCCTGTATGGAGCCCTAAAATAACCCCCATAAAAATATAGCTTCTGCTTTAGTGGCTCTCCCAACACTGATTTTCTTATTAATCTCCCTAGCAATACTTATAAAAATGCTTGACTGTGGTTACGCAGATTGTCTGATGTGATCACTAGCAATTATGCTAATCACAGTCTTCTCACAGTTCTTTCCCATCTGTTTTATCCACCTATGGATACTTAGAGTGATATAAATGATAAGAGAGGCTCCGATCACATCGTGCTCTCATTTGCTAGTCAATGTATGACCAAAGATGTTGTACTTATAGACTAGGCACAGGACAAGGAGTGAGCGAAAGGAAGTTACAGAGTAATACCATTTTCTATGGAAGAGGAATAAATAACTTTCCAGGCATGCCTGTGGCAGAGCTGTAGATCTATTGCAGGCCTTTGGAAAACCTTTTCATACAGGTATGAAGCCACATAGGCTGAGCATCACTTAAGGGGGGTGTGAGGGGCTATGGGGGGGAAGACAGCCTCTCTGCTGTCACATTTACTGAAACTGGAGAAAGGGGAATGCAAGGGAAAGGAGCAGATTTTGTTTGCCTGACCCTCTGATGTCGTTAGCTGTAGGTGGAAAATAATAAAACATTGTTTTCTTTGCTGTGTGCCTGAAGAACTGCAGTTTGCCAAGTGCAATTGGGTTAGTGAAGACACACACTATTCAAAATGCCAGCCTCGAAGAGAGAGGCGGTGCAGCTGGCACCTACCCCTGAAAGCAAAGGGAAAGGGATCTTTTCTCCTACGGGGAGATCTCAGTGGTCCTCCACACTACAGCATTGCTTCTGCAGCCCAGTGACAGTGCTGCCTCTCAGCATCTGGGGAGAGAACAGGATCACCAACAGGGCATGTGGCTGTGATGTGTCTAAAACTGTTAATGTCAGGGCAGTAAAGCCTTTTTTGGGGAGGAGGCTGAAGACTCTGCAGTGGCATTTTGGACTGAAGGTCCAGTCTGGTGAGAGCTGCATCCCCGACTGCTGGTCTGGGTAGAGGTTTGGGGATGCAAAGACTGCAGAGAAGGGGCACGACAGGACTAGAAAAGAGGACAACGTATTTTCGGGTGGTAAAGTATCTCCTCTCAACAAAGGCGCTTAGCCCCTGAAAAGGGCTTTGTGCTTTCACACCTCAATGCCTCACTAACCTCTGATGCTAAACAACGATGAAAGAGATCTGAAAGAAGCACTTGTTTGTAGGATATTGCACTGCTTCAGGAAACTGAAGGTTTATGACATGAATTGCTGTGGTGAAGGGCAGTAACTTGTTTGGAAAGTAATGGCCTGCTCCTTTTCCCCTTCATAAATTTTTCCTATCTTTATGTGGAGACTTAGTGCTTGGGAGAAATGAAGTGTGGCCAGTAAAGCCTGGACAAGGAAACTGCTGGAGTTTCCACGTGGAGATGGGATCTGCTGCTGAGTGGAATCCTTAGTATGTCAAAAGTGTCTCAAAACCATGAAAAATGCTTTAGTACCTATTTTTCATTACACTTGACTGTGCACAAACGATGAACTTCTTGAAACAGGAAATGTGTTTTCATTATGTGTATGGACACACCTATCAGACTGGGGCCCCAGTTCTGACCTGAGGGTGTAGATGCTACCTTGATAAATGACAGTTACTTTTCTGAAAAACTTGGATTAATCTTGGACACAAAAAAAATGCAGCAGCATTCACTTGCAGATCATTTCTGGCCATTGGAGAGAAGATCATGCTTTGTTGGAATATTACCTGTCAGAAAAGAACCCCTAGACCAAGATTCTTTCAGGGCTTTATATGACATTCAGTAAAATCATATCCGTTAGGAGATGCTTTCCTGCAGCGGGTCCAGGTCCGGGTCCCATTTCCGGCTAATACAACACACAGTGGGACTACAGATTTCGAAGGAAATAAATTCTTTCCAAGCAGTTGTCGAAACTGTTGAGTCTAGGGAAATATATAGAGATGGATGGGATATGTCATTCTTAGAGGGATGAGTTATTTAAAGGTAGTCTGGGGTACGCTATTCTTAAAGGAATGAGATATTTATTAACAGACTTACATATTCCTGTAATGATTCCACTGAGAACAATGAAAATTGTGACTGAGTAAACATAAATTTAGAGTTTAAAGTTAACTTAAGCTTGCAATTTTCAAAAGCACTTAATGTTGACCTAACTCTGAGCTCTTCAAAGTCAGTGGAAGTTTTATGCCTTGTGTCAGTAGAAATAAAATTACTCTGATAAAGAAAGCTTCTGAAATAACACTCTAAATTGATAAGTACATACTTTCACTATATTTCTGATATACCCCTGATGGATGCATATTATTCTAAAGTGGATGGGTTTTTTCAAATGAGTTTGATACTTCCCTTAAGAGTAATGGAATTTAAAAAAAAAAAGAAATCTTAAACCTCTTTATGGTAAGGAGTATGTCTTCTGCATCTTACAAAGAGCTTCTTGCACCAAAGCTTTAACATATAATAATTTTAAATTAACAGTCTCTTCAAATTCATTTGCTAAATGCCTAACTATATAGTTAAGTCATTGCATATCATATATAGTCTTAAAATAGTGTCCGGGTGTTTACAACAAGCCTTAAGATACTCAGCTGATAGTTAAATCCATAACATATGCCCCACCTGGAAAATATGGCCCTGAAATTGCTGTTTGAAATTAAATTTCCATGTGAAGTCTGCCTATTTTGGGCCTCATCTCCAGCTGGAAGACTAAGATTAATTTCTTTGAGAGTTAACTCTCTTACCCCAGCTGAGCATTGCATCCCAAACTTGTTTTTGTCCTTCTGGTTAGCTGAGATTTTTAGAAAGGGTTGATTGTGCTTGGTCAGTGAGCACTGGGAAATATGTAAGATACAGAGCAAAACCAAAGTGGCTTTAAGGGGAAACTTGTGAGTGAAATCTTAGTCCTCAGAAAGTCAATTGGAGTTTTGCCACCAATTGACATGAGGTTAGGATTTTATCCCTTAACTTCTGTAATGTCTTTACTTTTGATGACTTGCTATCTGAGTCTTTATGATACATTAATGCTAGTTTATATGTTCTGCAGATATAGTGCCTGGTAAAACGTGAGATGTAAACCTAGGAAAAAACCTCTAGTGTGTGTTTCTGTTCTGTCTTCTTCAGGCATTAAAGGATGTGTCTTTTTGGCTACTGCTCTGCTGGAGCTGAAACTTTCCCAAAACTCACAGCTAAGCAGTTCAGTGTGTGTTGCATGGGACAGCTACAGAATTCCAATTACTGCAATGGTGAGTAGCACTGAGACATGTAATCCTCAAATTTAAGTCATTAAAGAAGCTGTAAATGCACCCGGGAGCATTCAGAAGATAAAACAAACACATTTAAATATAAATATAAAAAAAGACCTTCAGGCCACAACACTCTCTGTCAGAGGCACTCTCTGTCAGAGGTATTACTTGGTATTTGTTTAGTGTATCAGAATGATTTGCAAAATGAGAATTACAGCCCTATTTCATTAGGCATTATAAAGTCTGCTTGCAGACAGACTCTCAGAAATCTAAGATATTTGTGCTAAGAAAGCTGCTGCTGAAAGCACGATAGAGGAGGGACAGAAGCATTCAGTGCAGTTCTTACATGTTTATGTTTTTGTGTTATACACTACTCAAGCAAAGATCAGACATCCTGATTTATCCTTTAACCTGCTCATCAACCAGCTAATTTTCTGCAGTGTCTGTGGCAGAAATAAGTCTTGAGAAGGGATTTGGGGGAAGATTTAAAGACGGATTTGAAACGTTTGGCAACTGGTTGGTCAAATTTTCCATTACTGACAGTTGACCTGTGACTTCTAACTCTTTGTGCTCACAAGAGGTTCAGATTAGAATTTTTTTTTTTTTTTAAACAAGAGGCATGACTATGGTTTTGAATGTTATATAAATGTGTATTATACAGTGTAACTTGATATTTATGCTGGTCAGTAGTAGTCTATGGATATGAATTTAAATGAGATTATTATTTGTTGGATATGCCACTAAATCCCCACGATGAGGCAAGAGCTCTGTGCACACTGCATGTAGCTGTACAGATACTCGGGTTTAGCGTAGTGATTAGATACGGTATTATTTTAATGTTATTGCTTCTGTGAAAGTTAGAACATTAACAATAAATCATTTGTCTTTGTTACTATCATCACAGCATTTTTTAAAGAAAAGGACAGATTCTTTTCCTGGTTGCAGCTTCTCAACCAAAAAATCAGATACCTTGAAGTCATAAGCTATACAGTGTTATTGCTTGTATCACAGCTTTAGCCGGGATTCTTTGCTGTGTTCTTTCTGGGTGAGAGAAATAGAGAGAAAAATGACTAAGTTTGTTTAGAAAGCCTCGTGCGAATCTCCCCTATTGTGGGATGTGCTTTTCTTTTGCAGCATTTCCTTATATTTACTGAATTTGTGTCCTGTGTGATGAGCTGACAGCAGTTAGATTCTTTGATTGTGCTTTAAGATTTTTCACTTGCAGCCAGTGAAAGCAGAATTGAGCATTTTAAAGTGCTAAATGCATCTTTTTTATTATCATGATTATGGTTTAAGCTGTCTTGTTTTAAATGCCAAAGCCTTGAGGCCTAGGAAAATGTTGCTGATCTTTCAAAACCTGTGTAGTGATGCCAAGTATAAGGACCAACTTGCCACCAGTAAAAGCAGCAACTGCTCCCAGAAATGTTCAGCATCAGGTGCAGAGATATTTACTTTTCTGTGGCTGAAGATGAAAAATCAGTCACACACGCAGAAGCCACACTTTATGCCTTCAAACTGTAACCAGATAAGGGACCCATCACATCATCTGCCTTCTAGACATGTTTCCCCTCTGTTTCCAAACTCACCTTACTCAAAGGCAAACGTTATGGAAGAGGAACCTAATCACAAGCTTCATTATATGCTGTGCCATAGCAGGCAAGTGAATAAGCAGGGTTCAGAATGGTTTTTTTTCGGCTGAAAACCGTATGTGCTGATTGCAACTTTGTTAAATACATAAATAACTGGAGCCCTTCCAATCAGAGCTAGCCAAACCTTTTAATCATATACAGAAGTGTTCCTCGTGACATAATTATGCTATCCAGACTCCTTCCCTCATTGGGAAATATTCTGTCAAACAGTAAAATAATTAACATGGATTTTAAAATCGGCATTGACATTCTAATGTCTAATTAGGTAATTGTCATTGGCACAGCAATACCTATTAGGAGCATGCAATTTGTGGAAGGGGTTTTGATGGAACAGACTGCAGGTGCAGATGGTCTAACAGCAGGACTCTTACCCGATGTAAACAAAGGTATTTTAATTAGCCATGTGACCCTGATCATTGTTAAAAGGTAAGGGCTGCGCATTCATCTTCCCACCAGCTACTTCCTGGTCCTTTCAAGGGGAATGTTGAAATATCTTGACCTGTGGTAAATTACGTACAGACTTGATTGAAATTCTCTTCAAATCTAATTATTGTTTCATTTGGCTTCTGGCAACATTAGCGCTATATTGCAGTTGGCTCAGAAGTCTTACCTACTTGCTGGGCTATTTTTGGTGTGTAGATCTCAATTGCTAACCTACACAAAGATACCAACTTTTGCTTGGTATACTAGGGAAGACTTCCAACATGTTGGAGTTCAGTTTTCAGCAAGTGTGTGCTGGAAGTACTTAAAAATGTGCAGAAGACCTGAATTCTATAAAATTATAAAAATCCCTTGCTGGTGAGTTTGCATGTAACTCAGCACAGATCTTAGCTGAATGAAAATTAATTGGGAAAACAGGAATGACCACACAGCCTCAGCAGCTATGAATAACCTTGAAGTTCGGAACACAAGAGACCTGATCAGCTCCCCGTTCTGTTTGCCTCAGCTGTGGGAGAAGCTCTGCATACGTTAAATGTTCCGGAGCAGAGGCTGCACCTGGTATCTGGAGCAAAACTTCATGGAAACTTTGTGCATTTCAGTTTTCTTATTACTGCAAAGTAAACAAATAACAAAAAAAAAAAAGTGAAGGAAAAGCACTTCTGTAATTTTTTTTTCCTGGTGACTTTTATTTTTCCTCAATTATATTACAGTTCTTAATTTAAGAGTCTATTTTACTATTACAGTTTGGCCTTAATCATGTTAAGTTTTTTAGCACTTAATCACAGAAAAACAATCACGTGTGCTTCACTGCAGTGATGTAGTTCTAGTAATGAATTGGAACTGTTCTTATGAGCAAAAAATTTGTAGAGCTGGGGCCTTAAGCTGTACACTGCTTAGTGCAGGGTCTGTCTCTGTGGCATGTTTTCTGCAGTGTTTAAGTCAATGAATTACAGATTACTGATCTGCAGAGCTGATATTCAAATACAGTGAAAGGAATATATCTGTATATCTTTCCTCTCTCTCCGTTTTTTTGGAATCTGTTGGCGCTGTGGCAAGGCACAAGCTCTGGCTGACAAAGCTCCCAGCTCGGCTATTTAATAGACGTTTAATAAAAGTTTGCTAGGATGAGTCTAGGCCATTCTGAGAATTGGTTTAAAGTGTATGTGTGTTGTTTTTTAGGAGTTACAAAAAATATAAACTGTAAATATTTTGATTATAAGTAATTTTATTACCAAAGGTCTTCAAATTCTCAAGCAGCTGAGATGCATGAGAACCCAGCAAATACACTTTTTTGAAGACAGCTGCAATGGCTGCTCAGGCCTATGATTTCTTTAGCATATCCAAACAACTTTTTTCCCAGTAATTTGATTTGCCGCCGTTTTTGGGGTGGGAAGATCCCTGATGTGCTGGAGCACAGAGTACATCTTGGTTATTTCATGAGGGACTTTTTCATATAAAGCTATGGCTTTATAAATGATGCCAGATAGAACCTCTAATGAAATATGTGATTGTCTTTTGACTTTGTGTTCAGATTCCTCCAGAGCTATAAAATGAAGAATCTATATTCCTGACACAGATGATAAGTTCAATAGTTTTATTTTTTTTGAAGCTATCGAATCCAAGCACAGAAACATTTACTTAATCAATGGTGAAGTATCAACTTTTCTTGTCAGGTTAAATACCTTTGGGAAAAACCTTTCATCTTGAGAATTGTATGGGATATGTCACTGCTTTCCAATGAACGTGAATGTTTTTCCACTTCTCTCAAGCAAGTGCTATAGAGACCTTATTGTTGGAGTGTGAAATAATGTACACTTGTTAGTTAATGAGTTCAACCACCATGAGATAATCCTCAGGTGACATGATGACCGTCTGTGCTTAAAAATAAATAAATAAAAGCTAGAAAGAATACAAATGATAAACACACATTATATCTCTCCTACTGATGCTGGGGTTTAATTATGGGGGACAATTACCTACCATAGTCAAAGGATTCGCACATTAATAACATTATATAGGGATAATGTCTTTCTAAGCTGCTATAGCATTTAAAAGCTGGTACTTATGTTGCAATCCAGATTCCGTCTACCCGTCAGTCCTGTCTGGATTATTGCTACATTATGTAATGTGGTCTCTTGTGGTTTTTTTACTGTGTAATTAACATGTGGGTCTGACTTATCCAGTCCACTCTAATAAACCATCCTTAATGAGTGAAATAATAATAATGATAATAATAAATCCTACATGATTTCTGAGCTTCTCTGTTACTCTTGCTAAGACATTTGTGTTTAAGCAACATGAAAGCTCAATTAAATATATATGTATCTAATTCTATTCATGTGCAGTAGTCTTCTGAGAACTTTTCTCTGGTTTGATCCGGGAAAAAACTAACTGCATTGGAAGGGTAGAGTGAATAGACAAACTTTCTAGCTCTGCATTTCCTGCTGCTCCTTAGTCCTGCACTTTCACAGAGGAGAGATACACTAAAACCCGTCAAAACTTAATCTCTTGCATATCCTTCTTAAATATTGCGTTTTGTGCTCTTCCCACTGTAAAATCTGTTACTGATCTCTCCGAGGAATGAGTGAAGGATTTGTGACAATATTACAAAAGCACAGGTAATTAGAAAATCACAGAAATCCTGCTGATTTCCTTTTTTTTTTTTTTTTTTAACTTTTGCTAAAGGTACTGCTTTTTGTTTCATTTTTAGCACACTCATTGAATGAGTGGAGTTTATTCTAGAAGCGATATGACTTCAGTGGGTGTCAGTTTTCAGCAGAGGAAGACAAATCAATGGCTTGAATTAATGATAGTTGCTAATTTTCAAAAGTTTTGAGGAGGAAAAAAGAGCCATGTCTTACACATAAAGAAATTATTCCTAAGAGTTAAGCACTTTCTTTTGCATATAGTGTGGGTTACTGTAAGCAAGTGCCTGTCCTGTGAAGAGCTCTTTCTAATTTACATTGGTAACTGCTATGCTTTCTGCTGAAGTTAAAGAAGACTTTTTCTAGGTATTTCTTTTCTTCATGCCTTTTTTTCCCTATGTTGATACACCTGTAACTCAGATAATGATGCACTGTCATGATTTTTATGGGTACCGGGAAAATCCCTTCTTGGCTTATCACAAAGTTAAAATTACAAATATAAACAGAATGTATTGGTTTATAGGTGAACTAAGAACCATGGCGTAGATCAATGGAATTCAGATTGATTGCAGAGGGGATTATTAATGTATGCCAGCTCTAAATTTGCTCTAGGATTTTAGGGGTTCTACTTTTATTACCCAGTTCTGCTAGGATTTTTCTTTCTTTTTGATGCCTTTAAAATCTGCCCATTCTCTGCAAATATCAGCATGTAATTGGAAGCAGAGCTTTTAAGAAGATAATTTCCAATTAAAGAAGTTTTTTCATGAAAACTTGCATCAGCCTGCGTATAGAAATCCATGTACTAACGTAAGAACTTCTTAATATAGATACACTTGAATTCAAAGGATGCTATAGCATGTAATCTCTTTTTACATTAAGTATAGCTTAGGTAATACTTTCTCTTGGGATATGGTTTTTGTTGGTTTTATTCCTTTTTTTTAACCAAACCATTTTTAGCCTTCAGAAATTTGCTAGTAAAATATTATATCAATCACCCTGAAACTGAAGGTAGAACGGTGTACTTTTATCCAAATTGCTTTAGCAAATATGTATGTGTTAGCTTTGTATAGCAAGGTTTGTAGGAAGTATCTTTTATTAGAACAAGGAAAATAGCTGGCAGTAAAAAAAAGGGCAGTCTGAAAGAGAAACAGAAAACTTCTGCCAAAGAACACTTTGGAAACAGTTGTTTTAATTTAATTTCATGTTCCTCTATAAGAAAACTTGTAGGCATAGTTAGCACCTATGGAGCAGAGCTGTAGTATTGCTGAGGGAGATGCAATACCCTCAGTGATCTGTGACAAAGGAGGCCAGCACCTGTGGAACAGCAAAGTGTAAAATGATGACATACCATAGAACGAGTGCTCATATTGAATTCATCAATTCTTCTGGCTAGTACATACTCCCAGGGCTTCCAAGTAGTGCTGCAGCAGCGATGGACCCAGGCATCACGCCTCCTAATCTACAGCCAACTACAGTCCAGCCTCTCTGAAGGAGTGAGAATCAACATTTTTAGTCAAAATAAATAGTGTGGGTTGTGACCGTCAGACAAACTACAACACCCTCTTTGAAGATGAGGATAGGAACTTAAATTCCTGACCTGTGTAGATACCAAGAAGCATGGGCTCAATAGATACACTTGATTTATGGCATGCTATAACATCCTTCATTAACCTAATTCTGCATTTCATGGGCTATAAACTACCTGCTTCTTTTCTTCTGCTGAGGGAGAACCACATTACTATCTCTCTCCTCCTTTCCCTTTCTTTCTCTCCTCTCTTTGCGAACATCCTCTCTGTTTCACTGGTGCTAACTACCTTTTATTTCAGAAATGGTCTTATAAATACTCGTCTTAATTACACTCTAAGCAACTGTTCTCAACTTGTTTTTAGCTTTGAAGTCTGTTGCTTCTATTTCAGACAAGAAATAGAAGAGGACTCGTATGCCCAAAAGCTCGTGTTCTCTCTAACTGCACCAGTTGGTTTAACAAGGGACATTGCCTCTAACTACAAACTTGTCTTGCCTCATTTCCATGTAATTGTGGGCCTTCCTGGATAATCAGGGTTGAGAAATTTGAGATGGAGCCATCGCTTTATGACAGACACTTCCTTGCTGGTAACTGGATGTGTCTGATCATTATCAAGCTTCTTCCAGTGTACGTTGGCTGTTTGTCCTCACCCCTGTAGCTGCTGTGTAGGTTTATGGGATGGATACACCCTGTTCTGAGGTGCATGTGTATATATAGGATGCTGGAACTGGTGTTTCATTTGCTCATGAGCATTTATTTTTACTACTGGGAAGATGGGCTATGACTATTTAATGACTTCTAGGGTAGGGCGGGATTAGCTGTTTATAGGGTATTCACTTGGTACTGTAATGAGTTAGAATAATATTAACCTGCTCATTCAGGGAGCTGATCTGTTCCCTGGAGAGTACTCCTCGTGAATAAAGAACCAGTTATATGTTGGTGAGATTTGGTCTCATGATTGTTCTTCTCATTGCAAGTATGATGGTGCCTCAGGGTTTGGGTGTCTACTTTGCCTTTTTAAAATGTGTTCTGGATGATTTCTGACTCCATGATGCAGGTCTAGAGATTTTTACTAATGGTAGTTTGTAGGCTGCCATTTCTTAGGTTGATCTGCTTGTAGATCTGCAATGATATTATGGGTCTGATACTCTCTAGAAAGTAATTTTTGTGAACTGTATTTTTATGGAAGTAATTCCAGAAATACTTTGATGAAGGAATGGTTCTTACTGAATTTATGGTGGGAACGAAGAAAAGAACAAAAACTTCTAGCCCTGTGTGTGTGTTAGTGTCAACCCATGGTTGGTGCAGTTACCTAGAACCTGTTCTTTGTAGTGGGCTATGAAACAGTTGAGGTTACATGATCATTTCAGAGTTGGTTTTCTAGGGTCAGACAAAGTCAGTTGGGAAGTTAAAATGTAAGTTTGTTAATATATTTTGGTTTGAAGTCTGATGGGTGGGTGTTGCCTTCTAAATGCTCAGGAGAGTCTGTGGTCACGGGGAGGTAGATAGAGGATGAAGTCACTGAAAAAAACCACCTGTATGTAAAGCTGTAGGATGTTTCTGTGGATGTTGCTACCTTCTTTGCAAGGATATCATAGGTACCTCTAGGTCTCCAGACATTCCTTCATTATGCATCGTGAGGACCATGTGACAAGTTTGGGGGATGAGAATGAGAAATTAGAGTACCATCTTTTCTAGCAATTGTCAGGAAGAGGATCCAGTCGTATAGATCTGAGCTCTTAAATGAATGAGGAACTGTGAAGTCTTTGTTAAGTCCCTTGCAGCAGGTAGTGTCTGCTAGTCTTATTCATGTAGTCTGTGCAGGTTAACATGATGGGGGTCTTATCTTTGCCTGCTCTTTGACTGAATCATAAGGATTCAAGGAACTTTGAAAGTGATGAAGGTGGGAAAAGGAAGAAATGTCCAGAAGTTGCTTTATCCTGGCTATAAAAGAAATCCTGGATATAGGATTGGTTTAAAGAAAATATCCTTTAATATCCCATATACTTGTGGTTTTTGGGGTAGCTTCTCTATGCAGAAGTGTACATCTATGGAGAGGTTTATTTGTTATCAGTTTAACAGCTATGACAGCCCTGTGCCAGATGTTGAGAAGGTACTGTGTGGTCATGGACATTGCAGCTTTGGTGAGGTTGTGGTGTCTTGCCCAGCCCGATGGTTTGTGTGGTTTATTCTGTGTACTCTTTCTATGGTGGTATGCAGAACAGTAACAGAAATTGTTGATGTATTTCTTATCTTAATATTGTGATTAAATTTCTATGACTAGAGATCGGCTAATTGTGCACATACATAATTGACTTATCTACTACAGTGATATTTGAGGATTTGCCAGGGTTGGGGCCCTGTGGTTCTTGGCCAAGCAGCATAAAACCCATTCCCAAAAGAGACATTGCTCTGATCTCTCCTATCATTGTTCCTCAACATTGTCTCTCTGGTTTTTACACCCACTTAGTGTATACAGATCTAAATTAAAATGAGAACTTTTCAAGGAATGGCTTGTTTATTACTTTGTGTTACAATGCTTACTGTGGTGGAAATTCTGCTTGCTGAGATCTCTGAGGACACTGGGAATACAAACAATAATAGCACTGAATCATGGAAAGTTACCCTTTCATCTGTTTGATATTTACATTCTTTGTGAGGGAGAGACTCGGCTGGGTTTATACTTTTGCCTTGTGTGTGAACAAGCTTTTGCTGGAGTTCTGGCATTTTCAGTTGGTGTCTTGCTGCTTGCATTGCCTCCCGCGCTTGCACTGCTCTGAGAACTCTGCAACAGCTCATATCCACGGCTGAGTGAAGAAATGGGTGCAAAGCTTAGCGAAAGCAGAGAAATATGGACTAAGGATGAAGCTGTCATGGACCTGGAGAGTAAATCCACTTGCCTTATTCCTGTCTTGGTCCTGTGCAGGGGAGCGAACTCGCCTGGAAGTGATGGGACCGTGATGCAGACCCTCGTCCCATCCCACAGGCACCTGCTCTGAGGGAGGGATGAGGGGGGCCAGTTTTGCCCTGTTTTCCTTTGTGGAGGTGTTTGTGCTCACACAAAAGTGCCTTTCAAAAACTTCTTCTCAGACTTCTGTATAAAGAAGAGAAAAATGAAACAGCCCAGACTCCTTTCCAAAGACACCTATATAATAGATAGATACACAGAGGTATAAATATAGATATAAAAATATG
The DNA here is from genome assembly GCA_013398855.1 of Mohoua ochrocephala. NCBI lineage: Eukaryota > Metazoa > Chordata > Aves > Passeriformes > Acanthizidae > Mohoua > Mohoua ochrocephala. The sequence goes on along the minus strand of VZTA01021321.1, from coordinate 1,565,299 downwards.
TGTTTAATTTATGAAACAGAAAGAAAGTGCTTTTATCCCATCCGTGAACCTCACAGACTCCTCTCATCTCTCACTTGCTTTACAATCATGAAAACACACAGAGGAGGATTTGGGGTAGGAGAGTTGTTTGTTTTTTGTTTTCTTACATAGTTGTGTGGGCACACAGCCATGAGGTAAGAACCTTCAATTTTAATTTTTTTTTCAGGTTTACCATTGATTTATGTCCTACCTATTTAATCTGTATATTTACATTTTTTTGCTTCTCAGTATGTTGCTGCGTGCTGTTAGGTATGCACAGGCAATAACAACATTGGTCCATAAAGCCATCCGTGAGCCTTTGTACTGAACACAGAGAAAATTCCTGGGAAGTGCAACAGTCAAAATCATGCAAATTACCAACTGTAGCATCATAAAGATGTAATTACAGGACCAAAATGCCAAATTTTCATTCCTCTTCTGATTAGTTGTTGGAACAATGAGTTATCACAAGATTGCTACTTGTTAATATTGGCAAATCAACAGCTGCTATTCTTTGGTATAATAATATCACTCAATTCTGTGATTGTCATGTATCTAGTTTTACATCAGAAATGATTATGCCCATTAGGATTAAAGTCATTATACAGTAGGATTAGAATGGAGCATGAATTTGGATAATAACAGTGTTAGTGTCACTATAGATTTCAAATTATATTAATTTCTGTCAATATGCAAAAATACATTAGAAAATCTTTTCACACTAGAAAACATTTTCACAGTGACTGGGACATGTGTTTGTTTCCTGGTAATAGTATTCAGATGATATCCAGGCTATAAATGAAATAGGATTGTATAATTTACTGTCTGCTCATAATAAGAATATGCACTCTGTCGTCAAAAATTCAAGCGTTGTAGAAATGATCCCATCTTTGAGCAAATGTTGCAATTACTTCAAGCTGTCGAAACTCTGCTTCCTTTGAACAGAAGTGTCCAGAGCAAATACTGTAACAATGAATCTTTTTATCATTCTGCAATCCCATTTGTGATAAGAGGAATTCCTTGGGGATTACTTTAAATTCTGTACATTAGCAGCAGTTCCGTGGGTTAAATCAGATAAAACAGGCTCTTATCAGATTATTAGTCACATTAGGCAATTACATTCTTATCTCTTAGAAATAATTCGTGCAGCCTTGGTGCTTATTTCTCCTCATTAGAAGAGGCTAATTCCTGATTAAGATCTTTTGCCTTCCGTACAATAAACCTTTATATTGGATTTGCCACATAAATTGAAAAATACCTTGCGGCAGAGAGGGACAGCTGCACTTCCCTTTTAAAAATATACCTCACTTACCACTTAAACTTCAGCCGTGAACATTTGCTGCCTGCAGTTTGGGACTGAAGAAGTCAGCGCTCTGGCTTTTCGTCAGCATCAAAGTTAAGGGCCTCCAAGACAGAATGGCTTTAGGGGGCAGGGAAAGCAAACGTGTTTTCATTTAGTTTTATGGAATTTGGTTTAAATTGCAGGAAAATTGGAGTAAGGGAAGGATGTTTCACACGCCGTTTGCATAATGGCCATAAATACGTTGCCCTGCGAGCAAACCCACCTGTGGGATGCCTTCACAGTGAGCACCCTGTGCAGTGTAGGTGGGGGATGTTGGCTCAGGGATGGACCCTAATCTCTGATATGTGTTGCTCTTTTTGAAAGTTTTCTGCCAACATGGTGTCTGTCACATGTATGGAGTTGGGCTTGTGTTTACTGTAGGAACTGGATCAAAGTTGTTGTGCTCTTTCATGTAATTAACTCAACCCAAAAGAAATATCCAATCGAGTGATTTACTTAAGATAAGCAAGACACTTGGGAAATGTAAATACTTCAGTGGAAAGGATGCATGGGAAAAAATGAGTGTCAAATTGCTCCATAGGTATGTCATGCTTCCATTTCTGACATCTGTGTCAGAAGCTGGTTGCTGAAACAGATACCTCCCACTTCCCACCCTTTCGTGAGCATTTGCTTTTGCAATCCTTCCATACTACACCATCCCTAGTGCTGTTCTTTGTGCACCGTCATGTATAAATCTCTTTTACACTTGGAGGCCTCAGCCTGTGTTATGTGCATGCTTTTGTGAGAAATGAGTACAGTCACTGTTGCTTCATTATTTTTGTAAAGGATTAGAAAAAGTGTTTCCCTTACTAGAAGCTGAGATGATGGGAAGTTTTCAAAGACAAAAATGTCAAACACCTAACTCCTATTAAAAATAAATGGGAATTAAGTGTCTGCCAATTAGACCTGTGAAAATCTTTCTGGTGGTCTTTAGGATTGAACCGAATTACATTGAAAACCAGAGCGGAATGTGTTAGGGATGAAGTGATTGCTTGAGACAAAGTGTTGCCTGTTGGAGGTGGTCCTGAGTGAAATTTTCAGTGTCTCTCTGTCTCTACATAACCAAGGGATGTCATATTAAGTTTACAGAGCGCCTTTAGTAAGAAGTTCAGTGCATTGACTGCACGAGTATTGCTATGTGCATTGCTTCATTTAGTTTTCATATTTTGCAAATGGTGTTAAAAATTCATGCCTAGAGTCGTTGTATTTGCATATGTATCCACTGGATTGCATGGGAAAGGCTAATAGCTACTTAACTTCTTCACAGAGCTCCTAGAAGACAGTCCTGTGGCAAAATTTGAACCTTCAGGGTTGAAGCCTTTCAAATGCAAAAGGAAAACTGCATTTGATTAAGAAACTGACGACTCGTGAAAGAAGCTAGAGCAGTTTCTTTCACAGATTGCAGAACAAGGGTCAGATGTTGCACAGGTGTTCAGGTGCCCACTTGAGCAGATCAGGGCAAGGACTTGAACTTGGGTCACCTTTGTCATGCAATGACAAGAGAGCATTGAACCTTACCCTCTCTCTGCCCAAAGCTCTGTTAAAGCCATCCTCAGAAAATGTTCCCTCTAGGACAAAGATTCTTTAGGCAGAAATGTTTGACTTAGTCCCAGTTGTGTGGTACCACACAAGCCCAGAAGCTCTGAAGATGCCACACAAATAATTTCCACGATATTCTGCACACAAAATTACATTGTCTAAATAAATCAGAAGTCAGAAAAAGGAAGTATTATCTTTACCTAGGCCTGTAAGGTATAAAGATTAAGTGATTTACCTAAATCTTGGGAAATTTAGGGTAGATCTGAAAAACTGAGCCCACATTTTCTACTCCCAGTGTTGTACTTCAGATCTGATTCTGGCTGTGATGTGCCAGTGTCCCAACACTGTGATTTGGGCCAACGTGATTAAAGGTCTGTGGCAATTGTGTACCTCAAGTGATGGTGCTGAAACCATTGTTCTGAACCTGGATGGCTCTCAGGCTGCCTGCTCCCTTAATCTCCAGCTATGAAGTAGAAGACGGCCGGGGTCCTGGGGCTGCTCTGCACAATTCCCAATTGGCCAGGCAGGATCTCCTGGAATATCGAGGCACTGATGGAGGGTACATAGAACCATTTCTTAAACTATTGTAGAAGGAAAAAAAATCTATAATGGTAAAATCTTGGATACCAGAAGTTTTTACAAGTGGAAGCTGACTTGCTGTTATCTAATCTCCACTTGAAGCAGAATAACACACAACTGATCAATGGAGCAGTAGATCTTGGCCATTTCTTTACAGTTATCCTTCTACTTCTCTGGATAAACTTGGTTGTTTGCTGACCTTTGTTTTTCTGTAAAACAGATAAACAGGTTCTGCTTGTGGAATACTTTTATTATGATTATTATTATTGAGACTTTTACTCTGGCCTGGTTCCATTTATGAGGAAAGTCTGGTGGAGCAAAACCAGCTTGACAGGGTAAAGGGGTCTTGAGCAAGCTCCTATGCTGAAGCTAAACTCTTGGCTCTTACTCAAAAATCAAGTGTGAAATGTTAGATTGCCTAAGGTGTGATAGAGTAACCTCTTTTTCTTTTTTTAATAACCATAGCATTTTTTCTCCCCTGTGGTATTTCACAAATTCTATTTCCCTGTCCATTTAAGAAATGTGATGTGGGTAACTGAACTACATGAGTTCATGAATCTTCTTCAGCGTCTAATAGATCAGCATTGGCCAAAAACTGCAAACATCATTCTAGGGCTGATGGGTAAAAAAAAGAAAATCTCTTCAAAAGCCTCGATAGATTTTGTTTTTCCTTTTCCTTAACTAAAATAAAAAAATTCAGAGAGCTGCTACTTTCCTGGAAAGCCTGTTAATTTCATTGGAAAAATCCCAAGCCAAAACATTTCAATAGGAAATGCACATATTTCTGTTTGGGTTTTCTCTCCTACCTCCCCCATTCTCAAGTCGCTAGACTCAAATTGTTCTTTTCTATATATCTAAAAATGAAGTTTCCTACCAATGGATGCTGTTAGCTTCTGTGCAAGCCTTCTCGGAGGTGCTAGATGTTGATTTCTAGACCTTGCATTAGCAGCTGAGGGTAGCAAAAAGCTCAATTAATGTGGCCATAAATTTAGAACGGTTCTGAACTCTATTTCTTCCTCTCCTCATCCAGAGTTAGAAGCATTTTCTCTCCTAAGTACAAGCATTTTTAAAATGTGCTTAATAAAGTTATTTTTGTTCCCTGGCCTTTTCTCAAGGTTTGATGCTGAATGAGAAATGGGCAGCTCTCTAGGAACAGTACATCATAATGGTTGCTTTGCTGCAGAGGGATTTGTGAATTTTATGCTTGTGGTTACTTGGTTTTAACAAAGTCGGTCTCTCTGGGACCAGTGATTGTAGTGTAAGCATAATGGGCACTTGTGACATAAGGAGAATTTATGACAAGAGTAACAACCTGCTTATGGTTCTTGTAATAGCCTACGAGTTCAGATACCATGACCTGCCTTTGAAATCCCGTCAGCTGTGGGCTCAGCTCTGAAATATGGAGCTTACAGTGACCATACCTTCTACTTCTCCCCTATGACATTACAAGGGGGAGAGGGAGAGGTGTATCATGTTTTCTGAGCATTGATTTAATATTACAACCTGTGCATCAAGGAGCACTTGGCTACTTTCCAAGCTCTTTATGTGAGATGGAAATAGTTGCTTCTGGTTGCCTTGAATCTATCCCATGACCAGAGACAAGAAGACAACAAATGAGAAGCCTTGCTAAGGTATATGCTGAGCTGTTAAGAACCATATTGGTCATAGTGACTAGATGATCACTCCAGGGAAGGCTGTCTGCTGACTCCAATTTCCATTCTATTTGATCTTAATATATAGATTTTTACTTCTGTTTCTCATTCCTACCCACAAGATCATTGCCTGTTAATCATGAAATGATGTCTGTGTATTCCCTGCAATTCTTCACTCTTGGAAAACGTGTTGCCACATGGAATGTTTCCAAAGCTTTAATTTCCTCAAGGATTGCCAAAATATAACTTAATAAGAAAACAGAAATATAACAATATTTTGCTTTCCCTTTCAATCTAATTCTTTGTTGTTGTTGTTTTTAAATCTAGAATTTTTAGCCCTGAGTCTCTCAACACATGTAGAAATAATTGCCAAAATGCAAATTTGCCAGATTAGAATGAGAACGGCGTAAATTCAGTGGCAGACCACAGTGATCCACAGCAATCTGTGGACTAGCTCACAGGGGTGTTGAAAATCCTGGAGTAAAGCAAGTTAATAATCAATAGGCTTATGTTTGCTACATAGGGATCAGCAAATCAAAAAGATTAAAAAAAAACCCCAAACCCACTGGAGTTTATTCTATGCTTGAGTACAGGCATGAGTCATTCTTTAAACAACCTTCTCACCACATTTGCTAGGGTTTAGTGTCGCATGATGCTTTACAATAGAAAATGCCCATCTTCCCAAAAGATCTGATTGTTTCATTTTAAAGAATATTTCTTGCATACTACATGTTCTCACTTGTACTACAAAGTACTTACTAAGGTAGGCTTTGTGAACACCTCAAGAGTTTCTCCTAGGAATTCTGAACATTGTAAAAGTAGCTTTTAAGAATTTTAAGTGTGGTAGTTGGAAAAAAAAAAAAGAAATAAATGTGCCAAGTTCCAGTTTTCTCCGGACAAAGACAAGTGTTATTCCTACGTATGCTACCTGAGCTGTTTGGGGTGATGATTTTTGCATCTCTTAGGGCAAACCTATAAGACATAGTATAGATCATTTTTCTTGCTAGCTTTAAATTGATTTACAAAGAGAAGGAAAAAAAAAAACCCCAACAAACCAAACAAAACCAACCAAACAACAAAAAAGCTCAGATCTGAACTGGAACAAATACTTAATCTTTCCACTTCCTGTAGCACTGTATATTTAAAACATCATTACTTGTATTCAACTGGGTCTTTTCCAATATCACTCATGGAACATGGAAATTCTCCAGCTGACTTCACAAGATTTTGGCTTGAGGCCTGACATGGAGAAGTGGACTGAGCGTCTGCCTGAGCATGGCGGAGCAGTGCCTGAGAGGAGGCAGCCTGAGCTCCAGGCACTGCTGTGTCTGATGACCTCTACAGTCACGCAGTGGGAAACTGATTTACCAAGGGGTCAGCTCGTATCTTTGGCCGGGTTCTGCCTCATTGGTTGATCTTTAGCCTCTTTCCTCTTTGCGAGTACTGTGGATACTGAATGTAGCATTTTAGGGCCATACATACCTTCAGATCCTGCATTCTTGAACACGCTGGAAACTTTACCAATAATGGGGGTGAGCACCTACCGAGTCCTGGTGTGTGGGGCAAGCACTGATTTATAAGGATGATAACAGAATGGTGCATATAAAGGTCTGCTCAAGTCAAACTTTACAGTAGAAGTGATCTAAGGATAATTGCTTTTATAGCCATCCTTACAAAGATTTTAGTGCCCTTAAACTCTTATTTGCTTAAATGCAACAAAAGTTCAGTTGAAGTCATAGCTGTTTATTTTACAAGGCAGTTATAGGTGGATTTTGCTGCTGGTCAGGTTTGTAAAAAACACGTGCTTTAACCTTAACTATTGTGTTGAACAGAATAGTTTTCTCTTTTTGGATTGTCCTTTTGTGTGTTTGATCCCGTTAGTACAATAATAGAAAGAAAAGGTTTAATGCAGCTTTATTATGAACAGAAGTTGATTCGTAAACTCAGCTGAAATTGATGATCTTCATAAGAAATCCTCTAAACAAATTGTTTTGGTTTATTCTGTCATTTAAAAAAAAAAGGTAGATAATTCTAAGTCCTGGTTAGTTACCTAAAGCTTTGGAATTTGGATTTCATCTTGTTAAATTTACAAAATCTGTTGGCTGACTGGAGACTTCCAGTGTTATGAAGCTGCAAATCTGTTCCAGTTGTATTTGTATGTGAACAATGTGCACAAAATATACAAAGCACCCTAATTCTGAAATCAGTTAAATACCTAAACTAAATTTAAGGAAAATTAATGCATTTGGCTAATTTGAAGAGTGGAGCATTCCCTAGGTATATTTTGTTAGAGAATCAGGTTGGAAAGAGTTAACAAGTTGAATTTGTGCCCTCTTTCCAGAGTGGTTATTGCCTTATATTACATGTGGCAAAACAATTAAAAGTCACTGTAATGGATGGATTTCTGTGTCCTCTGAAAGACAAATAGGTTCATTTTCAATAAATGATGTGAAAGAAGTTGAGCCCTCAACTTGTTATTCATATTACCTGTGGTCTTGCATGTTTAAACAGTTCTGCTGCTTTGGTTTGCAGCGATACAGATCCTACCACTGTTTGCAATGCTTAATTTGCAGTTCTGCAATACAGCAAGAGACCTTTAACACAAACCTTAAATATTTATTTATTTATCCCTACTCCACATTCCGTCTCACTCCTGAGTGTATTGTGGAGGCAAACATTTCACCAAAAGGAAAACTATTTTCACCCCTTTTGCCTTTCTTCAGAAGGAGACAGAAATGAACCCTAGCTGGAGGAAAGCTCTATTGAGAGGGTGAGGAGAACAGAAAAAGATTCTATTATATTGTTTGGATCAAGATATTAGTATGTGAGATCCGGTTTCACATAGACTTCAAAAACAAACAAAGACAAGTCCTTTTGAGCCTCTAGCGATGTGACTGGCTCCATAAGATCAGAGCTCAAATTTACATGGATCTGTATTAGTTCAGGTATGAAGAGTTTCATTTTGCTGATCTTTTGAAGCAAATTCCACATAGCAGCACAAGAAAGGGCTGCCACATCGGATTTGACACCCTCCAACTGTGCCTTATGCCAATGTTTTCGTTGGTTCCTTCCTTACAAAATAGCTCTTTGCCAGTTTTCTGAGGGCTCCATCCTTTCTTTCTTTTCCCCTTTTTTTTCCCCCTATTTGAGAATGGTTTAGTTTGGGATTGTTGAAGTATGTATAGAAATAGCCATGAAGAAGGGGGAAAGGAAGAGCTGGCTTGCAACCCCCCTCTATTTTAGTTGAAAAAATAACCCTATTGGAAAGTGATCTCTTGTTTTCTTTTGGTCTGTAAACAGTTCTTGCTCTGTGTGCGTTTGTTAGCCAAACATGGGTGTAATTAATAGCTTTACGATTTATAAGATCCGCACATGTAAAGTGTAAAATACACCAAACCTTGCTCAGCTCTTGGCTTATGTTGTTTCTTAGGCTCTCCCAGGCTGTGCTTGTGCATTAAGTACCTGCTTTGCCCAGTTGTTTCAAGCTTCCTTGCGCTGACTTCAAGCTTCCTGCCCTCTGGGCACAAGACAGCTCAGAGACATGTGGCTGCGTGCTCAGGACCTGTATGGCAATCCCCTTTTCACATCAAGGGCTGTAGAAACTGTCACTGAACGCGAAAATTCCCATAGAGCTATGGGTTAAGCCATAGCAGCATGAGATACGGCAGCAGGCAGCCAAAGCAACAGCAGAGTGCCCAGTGCAGTCCTGGGTGCCTCGGGCTGTGTTCTGTACAACCCCCGTGTGCAGTCCTTGCCCTGGTGGTGCTTATGTGTTTGCTTACTCTGCAGATCACTCACAAGCAACCAAAATGTGACCCGATGTACCCAGCAAATTGAATTACTGTTAAAATAACACAGCTAAGGCAACATAGAGCTCGATCTATATTGCTGTTGTGGCTCCAAAGCTGCTCTGAGCAAATGGTAGTAACTGACAACTCCTATATTATGCTATATATGGGCCATAACAGCCTCTTACAAGCTTATCTTTTGCAAGATGGGTAATATTCATAGTTACTCCCTGAATTCTGCAACTTTGTCAAAGATGTAGCATTTAGTTTGCAGGCATGATGCACTGTATCAAGATCAGCAGTTTTCATACTGTTTTTTAGATGCTCCTGCCACACAAGCCTCCCCTCAGTAGGTGGGAAGTGGTTTGTGATCTAAGCTTTGCAAAGAGAAACAAGCAGGGTGACTTCATGGCATTCAATGCAGGCTGTTTCTACTCCCCAGAAATGGTTGGTAAAACAGCCCCATTTACAATAAACATTTTGATTTATAGGTGAGTTCATTAATGATTTAAAGTTTGTAAGGGGTGAGGTGGGTTGCACACATGTTGGTTCTTAGGTCTTCGTTTGTGAGGCTTTGAAGTTGGAGTCCATTTAGAAATTCTCTGCAAATCTTAGAAATAACATTTCTGTGAAAATGTAACGCAAAATCTGGTGGCATATGGTTGTATTTAGGTGACTAATACTCACTTGGGGCCACCTTCTTAATTTACTGCTGGCTTCACCATTCATGAGTAATGCATCCATTCCTAGCTCATGCCAATAAAGCTTTATGCCACCACACATATAATATTTCACTACATGTCTTGCCTTCCCCATTGCTATGGCACTTACGTGGTTTGAGTTTACAGATAATCACCAAAATGAATAGCACAGCAAAATTATATAACTTGTAATTAGCTTTAACAATTAAAAAGTCTAAAAGCAGACTTTGTAATGCCAAGACTCCAAAGATACTATTTCTGAAAGAAATTCATTTTTAGATCACAGTAACAGCATGTAAACATACCCTGCAATGAGAAGAGTTTTTCTCCAAGAAATGTTTTAAAAATAAGGTCATTTTTTTCTTTTTAAGAAGGTGTAGCTGGTGAGTTGGACCATAACAAAATGGTCATTTTTCTGTCTGTTAAGTTGTGAAAATTGCCAAAGTTGGTTGCACTATAAATCATCCTGGGTTCCAGATATCAGCATAAAGGATGCCATGAAACATTCCAGTACCTCCTTTCCCTCACATCCTGGATTTGGTTGCCTTTAACAAAAACTTCTCCAGGCTGTTTTAAGTGACTTGTACATAAGGGAATGCCTCATCTGGCTCTGAGACTTGGTTGTCAGAATTTTTACAGATGATGTAAACTGGCACATCATCATGTTCCTGGGATGGAGACAAAGGCAAAAATAGTTTTTTGTTGTAGTGGTGTTTGGTTTTATAGTTTTTTTTTTTCAAGTCAGCACTGGGGAGATGAGTGTTCTCTAGAATGTAAACTGGAGAATCAGACCATAGACCAAGATACGGGAACTGGGAGCTATTTTTACTGAGAACAGGTTCATGAGTGGAAGAAGGAGAGATTAAAGATGACAAAGAGAACAAACTCACTCATCGCCCATGAGCAGTGTGCTCTTGCCCTGGCTCCATCAGTTCAGCCTATGTAAGTGTCACTCATGATGGGGTCACAGAGTTATGCTTTCCGTTGTCTGTAAGCTGTAGGTCATATGAAGAACATCTCTTAAAGATCTGACAAAGTATTTTAGACAGAAGACATAATTTTTTAATTCTTCAAAAGACAAGTTAAATGTATTCATTGCATAAGAAATCTATAATTTAACAGCAGCTGTGCAGCAGCCTTTCCATGCTATAGTGCAGTCTACTATATTGATGATTTCAAATATTTATACCATCATCCCACATTCATGAAAAATATTTAAATTAAACATGCATGGGAACAGATGCCATTCTGTTCTGGCAAGAAAACCTAGTCATAAACTTCTGCTTATGAAATGTTATTTCACTTGACCCCTATCAGTAGGAACTCATGAAAATTAAACTGGGAAAGGAGAAATATTGTATGTAAGCTCTTCTCTCAGTGAAACCTTTGAGTGGGTATGTGAAGACAAGATGTTTCCATTAAAAGCAGAACACAGTTTGATTTTATAAGGTGAAGCTCACTGCTTTAACTTCTACTGCAAGAGTCAGTGCCCACTTAAAAGTTTTCTTTCACCTGCAGAAGACACTTGTTAAAGAAGTTTTCTAGACCAAATTGCAGCTATTCATGTCAATAGTTAGTGCTTTAATTAATTGTTAGAGATGATGTAAAGGAACTCCTTTTAGTTTTGCATTAAAAAGCACAACTTTACTTTTGTTCTTGCTACACTAAAAAAATCCAGAGAGAGATTGTTCCTTACTAATTCCAACTTACATTATGAAATAGGGAAAAGGGAAAGGAAATGTCGTGTACTGATTGCAGGCTAAGGATGTCATCAGCCCCAATCTATTCAAGTTAAACATTTACATCTCTGCATGTAGTCCTATAAGACTACATATGCATTTGACTGGCATATTTGTAGCACGGCCTGAACAAACAATTGGTTCTATCTATTGTATCTAATCTATCTTGGCATTTATACAATCCTTTGAATCCTGTTATCTGATGGAAGTTAGAAAAATAACTGGGTGATTTCATGGTTCTCTCCACTTCTAATAGATCCTGTTTGAGATGTTAGGATTGGATTTTCTTCTTCTGGCCTTGCATTTCAACTGCGTTAACAGATTTTATTGTGTACGTCTTCCTTTCCCCCTCCCCAGCAGATGTAAAAAATCATGGGACTTAATGACACTGGGATAGTTATAATGTACGTTGGTTTTATAGTTGCTCCTGTTTTAGTGCGCAAAAGGAAAGGAAGAGGGGAATCTTGGACTTAGACACTTGCTCTGCTTTTCCACATGATACTGTCCGGGGAATCAGAGTTGGACTGATATAAAGGTCTGATCATTCCTGGGATTGAAATGGTGTCGTGGTACTGAGCAGTGACAATGAACCAGTATTGCAAATGCATCACACCTTACACCTGTCCAGAGCACAGAGCTCTTCCTTGGTTTTAATGAGAGTCTCGTGGCGAAAGGATTTTTTGGTTTGTGGAGGGAGGTCTGTTAGCCCTGTGGGGAGGCAGCTGAGGGCAGCTCAATATTGCAACATTTTGGCCGAAATCACTGAGAGATGATGCCTGAGAACATGAGGTGCAGTAGATTCCCCAGTGATGGAAACCCAAAAAGGCTACAAGACCTTGCAACTTGTATATTAATGAAGCTCACCCTGCTAGCTGGGTACAGTTTGTCTTATTCTCCTGACTCTACAGTACAGTTTCTGGTAGCTTTTTTCTCCCCAATTTTTATTAATATTATACTAGATAAGGAAGCATTTTTAAATCAGCAGGATTCCAGGGTTAGGAAGTCATCGGATTCCCCCTCCACAATGTTTTCTGTGAAATGTCAGAAGAAAAGACAAAAGGCACTGGTGATGTGACAAGAGGGTACCTTCATTTTTGTACTCGCAGTAGTGTACAAACACTGTCCCTTTCATGGCCTCTTTACTTGCCTTTGAACTTGATACTGTGTGAGTCGGAAGTAACAGCAAACCAAGATGCATGACCTGGGCTACACAGACAAATGTTAACCCAACTCTCACCATGTCCTTAATTCTCTGCTCTTTGTCCCTGTCCTCAAAAGGCTGCATTAAAAAAAAAATACTGTGCTTTGTTGAGAACAGATTTGTTAAGTTATAAAAAAACCCCCAGGAACAAGAGCTAATAGACTTGGGTTTAAATTTTAGCTCACTCAATGAATTGTAGTCTGAGGGTTTTTTATAAGTTGCTTAATTCTGATTTTTTTTTCAGAAATATGTACATGCTCACCTGTTCTTTGGGAACTGAGAGAGAAGGAAATCTATTCTTGGTAGCAAAGACTCAGTAACAATAGATTGGATTTCTCAGATAGACATACTCGGTTTATAGTCAGTAGCCTATTTCAGATTTTAATATATGTTTGAACATTTGTGATGCCCTCAGATTCATATATGTTTTTTAGAATGAGTAACATAAACGCTCTGGGATTATATTCTTTTCTTTTTTTACATCCTATTCTCCTCTGCCACTTACCTCCTATATAACTCCCTGCCTCCAAAAAAAAAAAAAATTTGAAAAATTTCTAGCTTTTGGATGTTGCCAGGACAACACAATGGAACAGTGAAAGGACATTTCTTGGGCATTTTGGCAACAAAACAGTCAAAGAGTAAAGAATTTAAGAAAAAAATAAAAAAAAAATCTACAGAAAATCTACTAGGATATCTGCCTTAAGGAAATGCTGATCTGAATTTCTGCATATGTGATATAGTTTACAAAGCAGGAAAGTATTTATCATAATAAACCATGCTTTCATTAGGGTCAAAGAAAGTAGACCATAATTCCTATGGACTAGCCCTGGAACATTTGTGCATCTTCCCTTTTTTGTTTTAATATAGTAACTCATGTAGCATTAGTGTAAATTCTTTGCATTTAAGTAGTAAGTGGATCAGTTGGACTGAATATTTATGGAAGGTCCTGGATTGATAGTCTTAACAGCTTATAAACCTCTGTTTACATATAGTTTACACGCAGTACCGTCAGAGCACAGGCAATGCAGCAATCCTCTCACCAGAAAATAACGTGGTGAAGGGAATGAGTTTCTTGGGTTCCCAGTCCAGCCACGGGCTCTCCAAAAAGTGTCAGAAGGGTGATTTGCTAAAGACCACTGAATGACGGACAGGACCCGTTCTGGGACCCTCCAAAGTACTTGTAAGCAAAGCAGTTGTGGGAAAATGCCATTAAGATGCAGATAGTATCTTCCTGGCTATTTCTATCATGGAAATTAGTGAGCTATCATAACTCTTCAGGATGGGTAAACTGGCTGCAAATGTGCCCTTCATCCATACCAGTGGCAATTTGCAGTAAGTGCATCGCTTATGACAGAGTCGCCACAGGTCTCAAGAAAAGTAACTGAGGAAAGAATTGGCTTTATCTCTGGTCTTTTGATAAGTGGTATTTTACTAATATAATGTGTACACACCGATATCCTGTGAAATTCCTGCACGTCACCAGCGGTTTTTATTCGTGCCCATTAAAATGCATTACAGTGAGGAGGTTGCTGAAATGTAAATTAAAGGCTACGGCGCTCATAGTTTAACAGCTGCCATGTAGATTGACAGCCTTTGTGCGCCCAGCTGGCAGTGTCAGGTTAGTGGGTCTCTAGTCACAACATTAATCAGCTTTATTAGTGCCACTAATACCAATTTGTAAGCAGACTGCAAGGATCAGACGGCCCAGCTGTCAGGCACTGCACATAGATTATTACAGGATTTCTTTTTATTGTTTAAGATTGGAATTATAATTTAATTACGGAATTTAACTATTTTTTACACCCACTGAAAACTAGCAAAGGTTCAATAAAAAAAAATGTTAACTTCTTTACCCCGCCATTCTACCATCTTTTCTACTTCCCGCTCCCCATCCTCCTCCCCGCCTCCACCCCAGCACGCACGGGAGAGAAAATGAATTCGCTTCACAAAACCTGTTGTAGCATATCACTTGCTGAGATGAAGAACTTCTTACACTGCAGCAACAGCTCATATTGTGCTAGTCAGGATTTCCAACTGATTTCAACAGATTTTCCTTACTGCGTTGATGTGATATACCCAGTGCCTTGGAGGACCAAGAAATAGAGGGATTGTGTTTATAATTTCCTCAAAAAAAACCTGCTAGCCGCCTGCCTGGTTCCTAGTTTCATTATAGTAATTACTAATTTTTCATCAAAATGTGTGTGTAAACTTCACGAATCTGAGGACTTTACTAAATTAGGGTCATGTTGTACAGTAAATTCTGATTCAAGAAAAGCAGAGCAAATATAAATACATGGACATCTCTTGAAACTTCCTCTTCTTTTTTGGCATGGGACCTCTTGTCCTTATTACATTACACATCAGTTTCAACTCAGTTTTAATTAATGATTTTAAATTAGGCTAAGAGGATATTAGCTTGCAAAGCCTAGCAATGAAGAATGGATGTTGTGGCTCAGACACAACCTTCCAAAATCTCTGCAGTTCACATCTTATAACACTTTCATGTCGGCCATACAGATTACATTTCCTGCAACACTAAAGCAGCTTTTCTAGTGGGTCAGAAACATGATAGGTTTATCCTTCAGTGTGGCCTGAAAATATACTGAGGAGGGGAAAAAAATGCCTCTAACATCTACTTAGTGCATTGAAAGAAGGAAACTTAAAGATAAAATTTCATAGACTTAGAAGACTTATGCAGGAGATATTTTCAACAAATGTCACGGAGGCTTTCCGATACCCCAAAATGCAGGGTAAAGGGAATTCCAGCTGAGAGGTCTCTGACCTCAACAGTCTCCTACCTGTACCTGCTGTGTGGCCCACACAACAGTAGGGTCCATGCCCCCAGTGTTGTCCTACCAGGATTGCTGCAGAAATGGGCAGGCTCTGCAGGGCTGTGACTTTTATGCTACTGGCTTCCTCTGTGGTAGGGCACGTCCCGTGTTCCACATGGACAGCCAACGAGACATGCTATTTCTCGTTTTGCTGGATTTCTATGTGTCTCAAAAAGCAGCACTGAAACACATGTGAAGTGGCCAGATGCAGCTGATATACATGTCTGATTGAACACTCAGTTTATCTGATATATTGCCCTTGCTGGGCAGGAGCAGAAACACAGTTTCTCTTTTGGAAGATTCTGGTTTTAATATGTGGATCCTGACAGCCAAATCTAATCCCATATTTTTCAACCCAAGTGCCACAATTTTAAAGATTTTCAAAAGAAAAAAAAAGGACAAATTACGTTGATTTCTTTTATTTAAGATTTTTGATTTGTAAGGAGGCAATTTAGGCAATTTCTGCATCTAAGGTATCAGGCCCAGACAGCAAATATAGTGGAAAATACAGGGGAGCAGTTTTTAAACAAGGTAAAAAAAAAACCACATTACATTTAAGGACTAAAAACTGGAAGGCTCCCCATGATGCACTGTAACAGTGACCTTATTGGACCTCAGATGATCAGAACAGTAAGAAGATGGCCAAGAATTGCTCTCCTGTTACATAACAGAGGCAAGTTATTAGGAGATGAAGTTGCAAAGATTACAGTGCTTACTGCTCTCTGGCAGAAAGCCACATCTTCACTAAAAGTGCCAACTTGGTCCGTGTTGCCATGAGTAATCCAAGGGCAAGACCTCATCTTTCAGTAAATAAAACCTGGAGAATACTGAAATGGGGACTGCTTATGGATACTTTTGTTAATTTACAGATGGTGGGAAAAATACTAGACTGCTGGAAAAAGGAAACCCAGTGTATACATTTAAAGAAGAAAAAAGATAATTGAGACAGTGCAGTGCAGCTTAATTTCTTCAGAAAATACTGGAACAAGAAATTAAGGAGATAATGGAAGCAAGCAAAGGCCACAGACGTACTAATAACAAATAATATCAAATATGTCCAACTTCCTTCTGTAACAGAGCAATACACCTTTTGAACAGGAGGGAAATTATATTCATTGTGTCTGTGGACTTGGGGGTTTGATGCTGTTTCACAGTGTTCTCTTTTAAGTAAACTACAGAAGTGTATTTCTGATGAAACCACTGTGAACGAGGTGCCACTTTGACTAGAAAACTCTAACTGCAGACTGGAGGGACCAGAGAAGACCAGGCAGAATGGTCACAGATACTGAAACCTCGGTATGGAAGAGAAGAATGAATGAAAGTTTTGTCTGTGGAAGACAGGATTGAGGGAAGACAAAGTAATCTTTAAATACTTAAAAGGGAGCACATAAACTATTTATCTTGCATAAGACAAAGTAGTAGGCTCAGATTGTAAAGAAAGGTTAGTCATTAGGAAAACCCTGACTTTATAATGGTAAGAATAGTCAAGACTTGCTGGGAAGATTAGGGAGCCTTTGGTATTGGAAGGCTTGACAAACAAGTTGGGGGAGCATCTGTCAAAATGACGCAAGCATTGCTGATCTTGTGTTTGGACAGAGGTGAGCTAGATTTCTCTAGAGGCCTCTTCCAGCTGCCTTCTCCTATAAAATTTGATTCTGTAACATCAGCAACATAATGCATGAGTTGGCTGTGGGCCTTGCCTTGCCGATATCATCAGCAAGTGCTACTTGGTGGAAAATAGCACAGGTTGTCTCGGGGCCAAGAAGGCAGTGCACTCCCTGCCGTGCCCTGGGGACCTGATCCACTTGGCGTCTGGCTGCTCCCAGCCCTGCTCCAGCTTGTTTACCTGTGTGTCCTTCTCACAGCAGCTCTCAGCTGGAGGATCAGGGCATCTCCATGCCAAACCTTGAGTAAGGAGGAAGGATGCACCTGGACAGTGTGCTTGGCTTGTTAGTACGGGCAGCATTTCAGAAAAGCATCCTAATGAACCACGGTGGGCACTGGGTAGTGGGTCCACAATGACTACAGCAGAGAAGATGGCCCGCAAGTGTAGAACTCTTACTGCTGTCCTTACTGGAATAGAGCCTAATAAATCACCTAGAAATTGTGTAGGATCATAAACAAGTACACCTCTAGGCAATGAAATCCTGCCTCTAGGCAGCATTCAAAAATCTGAAAGTATTAAGAGGTTAAACCTGTAAAGGCTGCCGAGTTTCTCTGTAAACTAGTCAGGTTGAATGAAAGTCATCAGATTTTCACAAGCTCCTCTAGCTAAAGAGTGCTTCTGCCAAGTTTTCTTTTAAGTGTTTACAGATAACTTCTCAAACTCAAAAACCTCATTCTAAAATAAAAGTTTAGATCATTAAGCGTGCACGTTCAATATTTGATGGACTTAAATATTTTATGGAAATCTTGTGGAAACAGAGGAAAGTTACTGGAACATATATGTTCTGATTATAATCCCTCTAGAAATTTGATGGCTTTATTAACCTTATGGAAGCTCAGATAAGCTGAGCGTTTTAATTAAATGTAAACAACTTTCTAATAACAACCTTGACGTCTCTTCCCAGAGAGTGATCCTAGAGGCCCAGTGCACTTAGAAATACCAAGGAGTTGCATTACAACCTGCTGAGACACTGCTGTACTGTCAAAATGATGTGGCAGTGAGCGCATTTTGAACAGTCCTTACCCGATGTTCTGAGTCTCAGTCAGCTTTAAAAATGTATTGTTTCCTTCCACCTTTATTAGTTCTTCATCTCTGTGTAAAGGGTAAACTTTCCAAAGTCTAGAAATTTAATTCAAAGTTTTAAACTTGTTCTGAATTCAACAGATATTAATAGAACAGAGGCATTTTGGCTACTTATATTTGTGGGTTTTATGCAGTGATGGTCCTGACATTCTCAGGTGCACTGAGGAGAGTCCCGGGGACTGTTCAGAGTCAGTTTATATTTTCTTTCATCACCGTTTGCAGAAGTTATGACCATGCCCAGCGTGTATCCCTCTGCAGCCAGGGAGACCAGGATGTGGAAAATCTTTGGTCAGCAGTAGGGGTAGAAGTCAGAAGCTAATCTGTTACTGCTGGTGAAGTCACTCTGCACATCTTGCATGGCTGCTGCAGACAACTTGTCATGGCAAGGACATGGGAGCAAAGGTTGGCTTTGTAGGCATGTCCTTCCCTGTCCTTTCATAAGTGGCTTTCAGTGTGGAAGAGGATAGAGGGTTAATGCATAGTTATCCTATAGCACTTGTTTGAGGTTTTTCTGAGCAAAGAGCTGGTCCTTTCTGAGTCATGAACCTGGCTATTGCTTCTGTTCTTTAAATGCTCTATTGCCTATTCCTTGACTTACCTCCTTTGGCCCAGAGAGAAATTATATTAACAAGCATACTGATCATCAAGTAAGAAATAGATTTTATGCATCTTTGCCAGACACTGAGAGGGGTCAGGTATGTAAATTTTGTACTAACATGCATGATACGTTCAGTGCTTAGCAGGAGTAGCTGAGGCACTTCAAGGTTTGCTAATCAACAAAGAAGGAGAGTTATGGGAGTGGAGGGATTTATTTATTCAGACAAAGCAAAAAAAAAGAAGGTTAAAAATACCCCCAAAAAGCTTGCAGTCAAGCCATCAAGCAGAACCAAGGCTGCCTCTCTGTAAATGGGGGCAGCCCTTCTGACCGTCAGAGACTAGGGTCCTGCTCTTTAAAATGGGTAGGAGAGACCTGTGAAGAGCAGGCCAGAAGCAGGTCAGTGAAGCAATTCCCACAAGCCGAGAGCTTGAGGACAAAGCACATTGATCCTCTCCTCTGTGCAGAGGGGAGAGCCCCAGGGAGCAAAAAAGCAGCACGAAGATGGAAACTACTGTTGCTTGCTATTTTCATCTGTCTCTGCATTTGTCTCGGCACTATTTCTCAAGGAAAATGGGTTCGGTCCTTTACGGAAATCAAGTCGGGGATAGGAAATATTAGTTGGGAAAAACTTCTGAGGAAGAATTAATCCTGCAGAGAAGAGGGATGAAAGTCAGCAGGGAAGTGGAGGGGAGTGAAGCGCATTTTGCTCTCCATGTTTATGTCAAAGACCTGGTCTCTGGAGTCCCTTCTGTCCCAGCAATGACATGCCCATCATTGGACCCAGCTCAAGAAGATGCTCATTTGCTCCTTGTGTGTGTAAAAGGCTGTCCTGAAGTAGGTCATAACCGTGAGTTGGGAAGGGCTGAGCACCACTACAGAGATCCTGTCTTGTGGGAACCATACAAAGGCTTGAGATTATTTTAGAGAAGAAAAAATTCTACCTAGGGAGCTAGCATTCTAGTCAGGTTCCTTTTAAATGTCAGCTGCTCTGTGTGTTACTACAGTGGAGCTCAGTCTGCAATAACTGGCATTTATCAAGGCAATCTGTTTATTTTTTTTTAACATCTCATTTATGGCAGTTTTAAGTTCTTTACATTGGACTGTAGAAAATCCTCTTACAGATTCAGAAATGATCCCCCATATATTTATATAAACAAAGCTTAGGAATGGGAAATCTAAATTGTTAATCACTTGTGCTGTTTTCTCCATGGAAATATCAAGCAGCTTTCCTTTGAGAGGGTAAAATACCCTCTTTGCACTCCATACAAAAAGGTTTTCTTTGTTACACCTGCCAGCATGAAAAAGGATTAATTTTAACAGAGCTTAACCTAGCCATCTAGGGGAAGCCGTTTAAATGACTCCATGTCTTGGTTGCTTTTAATGGCACTACTCTGGTGACTTCATTTAGTTTTGCAAAATATAAGAGAATTTTTTGAACTACGCCACTCAAGTTTGTTGAATTTCATCGCAATTGGTATGGATAATGCAGGCGAGCCTTGCCTGTACCTCACTGTGAAAAATACTCATCTATTTCTTTAGAATTTTTTTCAAGAGCATTCATCAGGGAGAGCAAATAAGAAGTTACAAATGCACCTTTTTTTGCATGACTTCATTTTAGAAAGCAATGAATCCAAATTTGGTGAACATTTGCATAAGTCTTGCAGACTGTGTTATACAGTAAGTAAAAAATTGATGAGTGTTTTTTCTGGGTTGGATTATTGGCATTTTCTTCTCTTTTGAGCTATTTTAAAATGAACCTGTCTTTTGTAAAATAGGCAAGCCTAGAATTTCTACCCAAAGGGACTGGAAAGAAAAATGTTAATTAAAGCAGGAGTTTAACAATGGACATATAGTGGCTGTTTATTATCTCGACACCTTCTGTAGTCATTAACGAGGTGAAGGAAAGGCACGGTGCTGCGAGCACCAGTGTCACACATCCAAGTTAAAAGACTTGCTTATCAGTGTATCAGGCTGTGGAGACCCTCGAGGAGAAGGTGCTGCCGGCCTGCACACCGAGAACTCTGTAGGGAGGACTGGCCTGGAGCTGCTCACCTGCACGAGGCCACGGGGACATGGGACATGTGCACCTGTAAGGCTGGTGCAGAGCCACAAACAGGAAAATCAGGGGACACCGGGCTTTTTTAGCTTTTGGGATTGTTCTGCCTTTAATGTGCTGGTAAACTTATCAGCATAGAGAATGGATTTTCGGTTTTCACTTCTGCGAGGAGGTCTTTGGGAAAGAAATTGGGAACAAGCGATACTGCAGTGGTCACAAAAATCAGAGAGAAATGCAGTCTCTTCAGCTCCCCAGTACTGAGGCAGAATAAGCAGCTCTTAAACCATCTCTCTTGCATACTTCAGAAAAAAATGCATCACTTAAAAAAATAAGTGTTCCCCACTGAAAATTATTCAAACTTTTAGGACTAGCTGAAATATCTTAAGCACAATAGGCTTGTCTAATTGCTGACATAATTTAAATATTTGAATTGAGCTGCTGCAGGCAGTATTCAATAAGAAAACCAGAACTGTGAAGGGGTTTTTTTTTGCTGAGTATCCTTCTTGCTCTCTTTTCTTTATTCTTGGTGTTAGCAGTGGTAGCAAATAGCTTATTTAGAATTTGCTTTAACCTATTTATAATGAGCAACCTCACTAAGCTGAAAAGTAAATTTGTACAAAGGTCCAGGTGACATCAGCTTCTGCAAATACACTGGAGCAGATCAGTGAACAGGAAGTAATTAAACCTTTTAAGGGACATAAATCTCACCATTTAATGGAACAAGCGAAAAATTCCCTATTTTAGTGTTGATTTTCTTATGAAGAAATATTTTAGATCATAAAATATCCTCACTGAATCAAAGATATAATCAAATTTTTATACATTTGGACTTGGTTTGTGTTTGCAAAATCCTTGAACATAATGAAACATGTCACTTTGAAATGAAGTTTCCGGAGATACAAAAATTTTAGTTCAGCTTAATTACAAAAAAAGAAAAGGGATTTCTAGAAGCTATTAGTGGTTCCTGTACTACTAACAAACTATTTTAGCTCTATTCTTTTGTTTCCTAGATACATATTTGCACACAAAACACTTTACAAAAAAGATTTTCAAAATGAATAGGAAATCGTAACTTGCCCTTTTGAAGGTTTAAATCTTCACGTGTGTGATATGTTCTTCCTCTTAATATTATAGAATCATTGTTTCTAACATCCCCACAGCAATTTAACTTTTCCCCCTTTTATTTCAAAGTGAAGGGAGAGAAACTGCCTCTAGCAATAGTCCTCTGCTCCCTGACAGTGTTGACTTGGCAGTTATTTGGAAGAAACTGTGGACCAGCTCTGTGAACCTGTTGTTGTATCAATTGCAGCCATGGGTTAGTAGGTGCTTCTGCACGGGAGATGTGTGACCAACACCAGCGTGGGACCTTTTAGGTTGTAGTGAAACCTCAAGACCTTTCTAGATCTTCCTCTTGTAGCCTGTGGGATCTGAAGGATCCCTTTTTTGCCGTGCCAGGCTTTGCAAGTCTGCTTAGCACACAGCCATTAGGAGAACAGCTGCCCCAGCCACATTATTTATAAATCTGGATAAACTCTGTAGCTGAATATTTTTAGCAGTAGGTTTCTGAAGCCAGGAGAGCACACACCAATCTAAAAAGATGCTCTAAGCATTTAATGTGGTATTTGATTTAATTTAGATTAAGCCTCTTGAAAAAAGGTTATGTCCACAGATTGATAAGGATTTGATCTGTACAGGTCCAATAGGTCTGCGGATCAATAAGTGCAACTGTATTTCACTTAATTAAGATCTGCTTTAAATGGATCATCAAGTGTAAATTATTTATCATGGAGGAGTACCGATGTTAGTTGAAGATGCCACTCTTTCCTGTGACACTCTGCTGCTGTGTGATTTCCAGGCAGGAGGAAACAGAAAGCTCCTTGCCATTGCCTGTGTAGGAGATGTGCTTTTATTTTTTTCTCACTTGGGATGGAGTAAAATATTCATATAACAAATAATAAGGCACAAACTGTACATTGTTTTACTGGCGGCACCAGACTTCAGAATCACATCAAGAAAGTGAGTTTTTTGATGCCAGATTTTACCCTTAGAGTAGGCAACTTCAAAGGAGGTGCTGCTAACTTTTAGCTGCATTTTTCCAGGGTGACCTCCTGAGTTTTCTTGAATTTCTTGGCTGAGTTTTGTGATAAAGTGAGAATTTCCAGACATCTATTTGGTTATATAAACTACATTAACCTTATTTTATAATAATATATAATAATATATAATATAATCTAGTAATTTTATTTACAACTTTTTAAAAATATCTACTCCTTAATTATAGGTTATAATTAGTGTTTCTGTAAGAGTACTTTGCTTTATTCTTTTCAATCCTCTTCACATCCATTTATTCTCCTATACTGGCATATTGAATTTTACGTAACAGGAAATGTTGATCTGAAGGTGATCTTGAGCATGACACAGAGGTCAAGATGAATAAAAGACATCATCTGGAAAGGAGGTGACACAATGGCAGTCAGGAAATTAGCTTTTTCTTTTTCCTGCATTTTCATCTGTTCAACACTGATTGCTGCTAGAGCAGAAATAGGAATACGACCTCACCTTAGGTACTTTTCTAAGGTTAGTACATGAAGGTTGAGAGGTGCCCTGATGTGATGGTGCTGGAGAACTTGCAGTGAATTACCATAAATCATAGTCTTTTTATAATCATTGAAGTAGAGGAATGGGGTTTAGCATATTTCATCCTTTAAATCTTCCCTTTGCAGGTATTTCTGATACCTGTGGCAGCCGTGCCTCACATTGCCTTGTTGTCATTGCATATTTTTAGGTGCAGTGAAGCATTTTAGCCTCTCTGAAAGAGCTTTGTACAATAATTTCAGTGGCTCGTGTTTTTTGAAAACATTACTAGCCAAGTAAAGTGTGCACTGAAGAATCCAAGTGGGGTGTAATAAATGTATATGCAGCCTGACAACAATTTGTTAATACATCCAAAATCCCAAAGACCTTGTTTTGCTCTCACCTCTGGGAGAATCTCAATGCAGTGAAAAGAGCATGTTCATTTTGGAGGTTTTGTTGAGGTTTATTTTCCTGTTATTACTTCCCCTCTGTCATTCAGTTTTCTGGAGAATAGGGAGAGTCTCAGACATGAGACAAACTTTTTTTTCCCCATGGTTCTGAAGAATAACCTAATGCAAAGCTGTTTGATAACAGAAAACTATCTTCAGTCTTCCATCCTATTTCATAGTTATTTAATCCCTCTGGCAAGGCCAGCAGAACATTACACATGAGCTGTTCAGTGAAGCTTCTGTTTACCCATAGGCTTCAGTAACATGAGCAGGGTAAATTGCTTTTCTATGAATACATCTTATATGTGAGTTCAGGAGTGGCAAAAGTGACTGGATCTTGTTGTCCATCACCAGTACAAGTCTGTCCTTTCTGCATTCCAGCCAGGGAGGTGCCAATCTGTGTAAGCCCTATGGCACTGATGCTCACTCCCTGGCAAGGCCTCTAATATACCCCAGCCCTTAGGAGGGGATCAGTATTGTGTTTGCATGCTTGATGTGCCCCCTTGGTGTCCCCTGGGTATTCCCTATAACCCTGCTGGCACTGCTGATGATTGCGAGGGCTTCCCTTCTCCCATTTATCTTGCTTCTTGAAAGGTGTTTTAAATTAGGGCAGAGAGAGTTTGAAATCTGTGACTCTCCACTTGTACACTGATTTTGTTCTGTCCTGTTGAGCTGATCACCTTCTCACCTCCCACAGATGAATTAATTTCCTTTCCTAATAATATACTAAACCCTTTTGAGCAGCACCACATCATAGAATCATGGAATTATTCAGGTTGGAAAAGACCTCTAAGATATCATGGTATCAGTAAGATCTTGTAGGATCCAAACTCTGCTAAAACTTGGAAGAATTGTAGTTAGTGCCCTCATGGGACAGATATATGTGATTTGCTTGATTAATGCAGTTTGTGACAATAACAGATAAATGTTTTTCTAATCATCTGTTTAAACTGCCTTATGGATTTTCATACAGCATTCAGTGCACTCTCAACCCCTTTCAGTTTTCTTCATTGCTGTCCTTTAGGAATAAAAGATACATATCAACAAAGTATATTAAGTAAGTTTGCTGGCCCTGCTTTGGGAGTTTATGTAACCTGGTTACGGTTTTCCTCTAAACAAATCCTTTGAAATGTTACCTTACAGTAATTCTATAATAGGACAACAAATAACATATAGCAGGGCCTGACCTATAATTATTTACACTTCAGGTGCTTAACAAATGAGATACAGAGCATCTCCCTGACAAATGTTTACCCTCTTCTTTTCCTTGGGATGATGACAAGGGTTTTCTATCCCTGGCTGATGACAGATGAAGAATTTGGAAAGTCCCTATCTCCCATCTGGGAAAGGCAATTGCAAGCTCTGTTGGCTTCTTTTCGTTTCTAGGAACAAGTGAATGAAGGCAGGGATTTGGAGGATTCCTGCTTAATCCTTTTCTCAGGGATTCTTTTCTCTTTTTCCTTTGGTTTTGACCCAAGAGGGCTGACCTGTACATTTTATGTTGTGTCTTGTCTAAGAATCAGAAACATCATCTCTGCTTACCTGCTACCCTGCATTTCTGCAGTGACAAACTAGGAGGGGGGGAAGGAAGGGAGAGATGAAAAATTCTCTTTTAGCCCTCGGTGATGCTCAGGTCATGTCCTGAAGACTGATGATCCTTTGCAATCATTATCCTGATTGCTGTGGTTTATCTGCAGGGGGGCTTCTTTTCTTTCGTCTCACCTCAGGCTGGGTGACAATTGGGGGGGAAAAAAGAAAAAGGAAAAAAATGAAAGGAAGAGAAAGGAAGATAAAACACCCCACCAGAAAGCATCTCCAAGATTAGATGCTTGCCTGTGCGATATAGGCTGAAATGCTTATCCATGCTTTTGTGATTAGCAGGCTGGATTATTACGTAACCCTGCATCACCGGGTCTCCCCGCTTCAACTCTCGCTCAACCCTCTTTGCTTCAAGTTCCCACTGCAATGGAAAGGCCGTGGCGAAATCTCGACTATAATATCCTTATGTTGACTTAAGCAAGGCTTTACGTGGCCTTGGTTCATCTTACAGCCCTGATCTGACTTCATCCTGCTCTCTAGGGATGTCAGTGTGTTCTGCTAAAGCTGCCATGGATTAGATCACACGACTTGTGAATGAGCATTTCCTTGTTGGAGACTCAGATGGAAAGCTCCCTCTAGGAAGCAGTGAGGTTTTTTTACAGCCGAAATCAATGGTAAAGCTCTCATCGATTCCAAAGGAAGTAGGATAGGACTCAATAAATTGATTTTTCCGTGTATATTAATCAAATTCTACAATTCATATGCTGCCCTACTTGTCTAATTTTTTTGGGGTTAAATTTAAAACACATTTGAAGTGTGAGTGCAGTCTCAGAATGACAGCTATTAACGATCAAGTTCAGACTCCATTGAAACCAAAGGGAATTTTTCATATACTTCAGTGGGATTTGAATCAGGCTCTGAAATTATATTTTGACTGTCTTCTTCCCTAACCTTTCACATACTGTTGAGTATTAGAATCAAGTCATTTTTTGCCTTCTTCCCTCTAGTGGTTTTCATAGCTGTACATTCTTCAAATAATCTCTCTCACCATAACATACTTTGTGTTTTAATCACCCAGCAACAACCCACACCCTGCTCAGACACACAAACGCACTCATCCCCTTCCTCGTGTCCCATCAATGCAAGGACATCGATATGCCTAAACTATCTTTATACAACACAGCTATACAGCCTGTTCCTGCTCAGCATACCAGAGAGAGAGCAGACCCAACTAATTGCCAGAGGGGACTGATAAATAAGGATGTGTTCCAACTTCCACTATCAGGTGTCACTACCAACGGATTGGGAAGGGATCAGGTGGGTAAAGGGTCCCCTTTGGAAGAAAATTTTTTCAGCTAAATTTGCTTTTTGTCTTGTCAGATCCAAGCCAGGGAGAAACCAGCCACGAACCTCAGAGAGAGGTGTAACAAGCATTTACCCTGACACAGGATGGGGAACTTAGTTCGACAGCAGTTTTATAGAAAAATGTTGTGCTTGTGGATGAAAAATGGAATATGAGTCAATAATATTGTACTAAAGAACCCCTCCTTGGTCCAAGAAGAAAAAAGACAAATGTTGAATGTCTGAGCAGGAATGAATCTGACCTCTATCTTGGGCAGAGCCCATGCTAATAATAAAGTAGAAATACGGATAAATATGATTTATTGTGAAAACACAAGATGGCATTTATAGAGGGATTTTATCTCACAGATTTGCTGGAGGCTTGTGTAAAGGAATTAAATAGAGACAAATGAAAACCTCTGCAGTGGAGCTGATAAGGGTATATTTTGAATTTCCAGAAAGTTTCCTTAAACAATTTCTGCTTGATGGCTTTTCATAGAATCACAGAATTGTTTAGGTTGGAAAAGACCTTTAAGACTGAGTCCAGCCATTCACCCAGCACTGCCAAGTCCACCACTAAACCATGTCCCTTTGTGCCACATCCACATGTCTTTTGAATACCTCCAGGGCTGACTGTACCACTTCTCTGGGCAGCCTGCGCCAGGGCTTGACAACCCTTTCCGTGAAGAAATTTTTCCTAATTTTCATTCTAAACCTTCCCTGATGCAAATTGAGGTTGTTTTTTCTTTTCCAAACTCCTGTTATCTGGGAGAAGAGACTGACCCTCACCTCACTACAACCTCCTTTCAGGTAGTTTTAGGGAGCAATGTCTCCCCTGAGCCTCCTTTTCTCCAGGCTAAACACCTCCAGCTCCCTCAGCTGCTCCTCACAGGACGTGTGCTCCAAAGCCTTCACCAGCTCCCTTCTCTGGACACATTCCAGCACCTCAATGTCTTTCTTGCAGTGAGGGGCCCAGAACTGAACAGAGGATTTGAGGTGTGGCCTCACCAGTGCCGAGTACAGAGGGACAATCCCTGCCCTGGTCCTGCTGGCCACACTATTGCTGATACAGGCCGGGTGCCATTGGCCTGCTTGGCCCCCCGGCCACTGATGGCTCATGTTCAGCCCCTGTCAACCAGCCCCCCCAGGTCCTTTTCCAATGGGCAGCTGTCCAGCCACTCTGCCCCAGCCTGTGGCACTGCCTGGGGTTTTGTGATCCAAGTGCAGGACCTGGCACTTGGTCTTGTTCACCCTCACACAGTCGGCCTTGGCCCATGGATTCAGCCTGTGCAGGTCCCCCTGCAGAGCCTTCCTACACTCCAGCAGGCCAGTGCTCCTGCCCAACTTGGTGTCACCTGAAAAGTGAGGGTGCCCTTGACTCCCTTGTCCAAATCATTGATCAAGACATCCGGATTAAACAGGACTGGTCCCAGTGCTAAGGCCTGATCAACACCACTTGTGACCAGGCACCAGCTGGAAGTAGCTCCATTCACCACCACTCCCTGGGCCCAGCCATCCAAGAAAACACATCTCCTGAGTTGCTGCCCCTTATTCCAAAGGTCACAAACTATCTTTTTTTTTTTTCCCCTGAGCTCTAGCCAAAACTCCCTGTTCAGTCGGGCCGGTCTTCTTCCCCACTGGCTCATCTTTTGGCATGTGGGGACAGCCTGGTCCTGTGCCTTTATGATTTTCCTTCTTGAGGAACGTCCAGCCTCCCTGGACTCCTTTCACCTTCAGAACTGCCTCCCAAGGGACTCTGACCTCCTAAGCACGTCAAAGTCTGCCCTCCAGAAGTCCAAGCTTGCAATTTCTGCTGACCCAACTCTTTAATTCTCCAGGAATCAAAAACTGTATCATTTTGTGACTGCTGTGCCCAAGACAGCCACCAGTCATCACATCACTCATCAGTCTTTCTCTGTTCACTAACAAGAGGCCCAGCAGGGCACCTCTCTCATCTGGTTCCCCACCACACACTCCAGGAACCTCCTAGGCCGTTTCGTTCTGCTGGGTTGTATTTGCAGCAGACGTCTGGTAAGAAAGAAATAGCTATCATAAAGCAAGAGGGACAATCCTTTTAGGGGTTAATAACTAGTTAAAAGATGGGGGAAAAATAAGTGGGAATAAACGGTCAGCTTGCTTGGTAAAGGGAACTTAGTAGTATCCAGCTGGTAGCAGTGCTGTTCAACATATTCGTAAATGAACTTAGATATTAAATTGAATAATGAGAGCATTTGGTGATAGAAAATTATTCTGGAAATCAAACTTAAGCATAAAGAGTTGCCGAAGAATCTCACAGGAGTGAGTGACAGCATGCTAGAGTGGCAGATGAAATTTACTGTCAATAGAAGAAAAGGAAAATGTAGATGGGGAAACAAGTATAATGCACACAGGAATAAAATTACAACAGATATGGCAAATTTCATTTACAGAGAGCAAAGCCACATTTTGGATTTGGAGTGCCTTTAGTTAAAGAAATTGTCTCTGGTTCAGAGACTTTAGAAATCGTGGTACATGGAGAAGTCTCAATGTGCTGGCTCTTGTTTTAATAGCAAAAAAATTGACTTTAATCAGTATAGAGCGCAAACACACAAAGGACACTTTTAGCTGTATTTTGAGTTAATGCAGCTTCAGCCGCGTGCTGTGTTCAGGTTGAGGCACTACCTTTGAACAAAGAAGCGGTTTCATTGGATTGAGTCCAGGGGAGAAAAACAAGGATGATTTAAGCTCTAGATAAAATGCTGATCTAACAAAGACAAGAACATGTTATCGTGGTATCAGGAATTCTTCTAGATTGGTGGGGAATTTTTTTTGCTTTGTTTTCTGTTTGGTTCTTTTATTATTATTAGGACAAAGAGGGAATCTAAAAAACAGATCCTGGGCCTTTGGCTCCTGTACAGCTTGTTAGACACCAGCTTGTGTGGATGTACCTAGAAAAAATTTTTCTCCCTCAACACTCAAGTATCTTCTGCAGCTTCAGTACAATGTTTCCCAGCTCCAGAGATACAGCATTACCTGCAGTATATTTTGTCCCTTGAATTAGCCTTTTGTCTGGTAAAGTCTTCAGATCCAACTCCCACCATGACAGAGATGTGTTGTGTCTTCACTTTTTTCAGTAAAATTTAGGAGTCCATTTAGAGTTCATGAATTCTTGCTCAGGAGTTATCAGAAGCAGTAGATGTGTGACCAAGCTCCTGGAGATAAGTCTTCCAGTGGAACTGATTGTTTTAGGTATTTTCTAAATCTGTTCATGTTCATCTCCTCAGTTTTCATCATATTTGGCACAGACTTGAACAGAATACTTTGTCCTCAGTTGTCTAGTTCCAGATGGTGTCTGCAAAAAATTTCACCTCTGTGAGGTGCACGCCTATGGAGCCAAATACTGCCTCTTGTGCACTGTGTTAACTGATGAAATTATAACGTTGAAGAAATAATTAAAGAATAATACAGCTATTAAAATTAGTTCTTCACATCCATTTTGATAAGAATACACTTGCCCCCTTTATAACTAAAAAAAGAGGCAGACCAGGTTGGTTTCTTTGTATTTTCAGCACAAAAGGTTGAGCTGTTTCATCTCAAAGTTAAACTAGAAAGTACAGGAAAGAGCTATATTAATATACGCATAAGCCTATGGGATAATTCAGTTTCTATTTGAAAATGTTTTTAGACTGAGACTAAAAATGAACCTAACCAAACCTCAAATCTGAATTTTATGAGGAGGTGAAGAACATAAAGGAGGACAAGTCTGAACTGAAGAGCAATAGCATTTGTTCAGTTTTCCCCAGACATTGTAGTAAACATGATGCTGCTTTCTAAGCTCAGTGTGGTGCAAATGCAAAAGATGTGTTGTGTCACATTTTGATTTTAACTCAGTGGAATACTTTTCAGTTTTTATGAGGTTGCAAACACTCTGTTACTTAATAACACATCATGGCTTAATTTGACTGTTAAAGCAAAATCTCAAAATGCTAATAAAAGTGAAGTATACTCTAATTTTCCCCTCCTTTTCCTGATCAGCATGAAACAAAATCGAGGTATCTTAATATCATGCGGGTTTCTTGAGCTCACTGTTTGCCATGCTCTAAAAGAATGTTTGACTTCTGTTGTTATCAAAATTTTTTAGAGGCTTAGTGGAACTGGTTGTGATTTATCTTGGGAGGGCAGCAGCAGCAATGTGAACTGTCGTAGCAGCCTGCCAGAACGAAGCCACATCTAGGCCCAGTATGGCTTTCTATAGGCAAGAAGAAAAACTGCTGTGTGAAAACCGTCTGTGAGATAATACACAGAGTATCCCAGCACAGAGCTCTGCAAACCCAGAGAGCTGAGCTTGGTCCACTGTGGAGCGTGAGCAGCCAGTCCATCGCTTAAACCTACAGAGTAGATCTTGAATAAAATTATCTTTGTTAAAATGATTGTGTTGTTCTAAGTGAAATATTTGTAGACAGCGTTATCTTGTAACAGCTTTCTGTAAATAAAATGAGGCAAAGTTAACTTTTTCCCCATGTGAAAAAATCTTCCAGGACTTGTTAGTTGCTGCAAAATGAGCAGCACTGCACAGATAAAATGCCCATTGTCTAGAAATCCAAACTGTTTTAACTGAGGATGTGATTTGCATATGGCAGATGAAGTTCTGCTGTGAATTCCTGCCATGGAGAGAGGGACGAGGAGCTGCTGGCCATACCTCTGAGGGCAGGGTCTGGCCCAGTACCTTTATGAAAGAAATCTGATTTGTATGTTTCTTCTCTCTGCAGAGATCAAAGACAGTTTACTCAGCTAAATAGTGAGGGCTAGTGTAGATTTATGGAGCCAATTTAGAGAATTAATAAACCACACCATAAATCTTGTTAAGGTCACACTGTATGTGATTGTGCCTATATGCAGACATGGAAATTTGGTATCCTTCCAAGTGAGAAGACTAGCTTTCTTGAGCTTAGTTACAGTAAGTAATTAAATTCATGCCCCTTAAATAATGGATCATTGAGGAGAGTGTTGTTGGTTGTTTGGGTTTTTTTTAACAGAGATTTTTAAATTATGTGCCCAACCCTTCAAAGTACAGAGTACTTTCAACTGCCGTGGACTTTGGTGGGAGCTGAAAACGCTTTGCATCTTGCAGAATCAAGGCCTTCAAGTGGGTCTGAATCAAAACACCTATGAACTTCGAAAAGACTTTGTCTGGATGCAAATGCTAAATCCTCAGACCTGTTTTTAATACAAACCAATATTTACAGTTTGCATGGTCCTAAAATGTAGTAGCTAGCAAATATGGTCTGTATAATAGATTGAAGGAGCATGAATAAAAGAAGAATCATCTCATGAATAGAAAGGTTTAAAATAGATGGTATAAAAATAGCTTGTTACTTGGGAAATTTTCACATCCTTAAATCTTACAGAGAGCCTGAGACTTGATCTTCAGGGGTTTGTTTTGTTTGTTTGTTTTAATTCCCCTTAGGTCAAACCCTGCCCTGATAGCGAATCCATTCTCTCTGCCATACATATATAAATCTGCTTCTACACAGCTTTTGGCCCACTAATTCCCTGTAATTGACCTTTGAGGTTTTCTATATATTCATAGTTTTGCCATGTAAAAAAAGACACAGTTTCCTCCTCAAATTTCGGTTAAGGTGTATGTGTAATTTTTTTTTTTATTTTATTTTAATTTGGATGCATGAGGAAAGGTCAGGTATGACTGCAGGCCCAACCTTTCCTTATCCCTCGTAACCTGTGAACCATTTTTGGCTGTGTTTAACACAAGGCAAGAGGAATGTTCCGAGTCTCAAAGACATGGGGTGTCTGCCAGCAGACCACCTGCTTTGTTTTTGCTGCTGTGTGTGTTTCCCCTTGTCCAGCTCCCACAGGAGCTGATGTGCTATTTCAAGTCAGTGGTGGGACACCACCAGAGGTGTTTAGCAGCAAGGTGGAAGTGCAGGGATATGCAGGAGGGGAGGAACGACTGAGTGTGCACAGAGGTTCTCATCTATGGATCAAATTCATCAGAAAATGGGAGTGGGCAAATCTGCTGCTCCAGAACAACCTCTCCGTATTCTTGGTCTGTGTGTCAGCGTTGGTGGTGAGGTTACCATAGCTCTGGAAAGCCTGTGAAGTTGTTTTTTCATTAATTAGGAAAGCAGCAAAGCTCAGAGACTGAAGGTATTGCATTAACAGTGGTACTGCATCTCATCCTAGTGACAGGGTTGGCCAAGTTCTTTTAAAATACATGTGTAAAAAAAATGTAATCTCCTCTATAGCACCATCTCAATTTTTATATCCTGCTTGAGAGAACAGTCTCCCTCCAACAAGCCATTTCTAGCTCCGGCTCTTGGTTTGAAATGCTGCTTTGAATATGACATGAAAGAGATATGATAGTGTGTAGGAAGAGGAGGAAATACAGTGGGAGGAGAGAGACAGCAGCGTAGCTGTATTGTCATCTGTCTTGATTATTGTTCCAAAAAAACCCCCCATGTGTAGTCACCTGCTCTGATGTCATTTAGTTTGAAGACCGAGAGGTCCTGGCCCTGCTGAGCGAGGTTGCTGGGGTAGTTTTTCAGGGGATTTTTCTCCCCTCTTCTCTCAGCCTGGCTGTGTGTGGTGAATTCTGCTTGGCCACAGGAGGCGGTTGCAAGCTCAGGCTGTTAGCCACAAGAAAGGGTAAATATCTGAAAAGTCTCTAAAGCCATTCAGGTGGCTTTCAGGCTCTTGGAAGGATCCTGAGCCTCAACTCCCCTTCCCCCAGCGTGGCATTGCCTGTGCAGCACAGCAGTCCCTGCTCCCAGAGCTAACCAATGTTTACAGAGTTAGGGGACTAAGATGCTAAAGACATCTAAGACCTGTTGAGGGCATTTCATCTGTCTGCCCAGTTGCATATTAATAGGGTGCACTGTAAACCAAGACTTGCAGCTGAAGGGCAGGCGGCTTAGCTCAATTCTTTCAAACTGCTGTGAATGTAATTACACCTAACAAATCAGCCTTTGAATGATGCCCACCAAAAACGAAGCACACTTAGATTTATTGCCTGGTCTGTGTGTGAGAAAGGCAGAGAATGTGATTTGAAAGAGGGAGAATAAAAAATTAAAGGATCCCATACAGCGCAGAATTCTCCCTAGATGTCTAAATTGGAAAAGAGCAGCAAGATTTTGGTTTAATTTTAAAATACATCGTCAGGTGTTCTGCCTCTCAGAATGCATCATATCAAATCAGTGGCCACTGAAGAGGTACGCAGCAGGGTGCAGAACCACACGCTGCAGAAAATGGGAAACACACGGTGACAGCTCTGTTACTGTCAGTCATCCCGGCTGGTCCCGTACGGCAGAGCAGCTCTGACTGCCTACCTTGAAGTGCAGCACTAAACATATGCGCTTGCCTGCTTCTGACAAGGGAATAGCAGTTGTATCACTGACTCCAAGGATCTGGAGTGATTTATTTTTCCTAAGCATTCCTGATAGGATATTATTATATGTTGGCTTATTTCCAGCAGTCGGGGTGACATCCAGTATTTTAGCATTATATTCAAAATGCACACACGTATCAGAAAAAGGACTCTAGCTGAAAAANAAAAAAAAAACCCCCCAAAAAAAAAAACCCCTAAGAAAAAAAAACAAGTGACATGAAAAC
This sequence comes from Mohoua ochrocephala, assembly GCA_013398855.1. NCBI lineage: Eukaryota > Metazoa > Chordata > Aves > Passeriformes > Acanthizidae > Mohoua > Mohoua ochrocephala. The sequence continues at coordinate 1,530,998 of VZTA01021321.1, read as the reverse complement.
CTTACACTTTCTGGATGCTATGCACATACTCATCAACCAGGGATAATTAGGCCTGTTGAAGCCAGTGAATACTGAAAACGTACAGAGGGTTTATTTGTTGCACTGAAGGGGTGCAATAACAGGTTTGGTTTCTTTCGCTGTTTGCCTGTCAATCATACTTTTAATTACCTAATTGTTAGATCTGTTAACAGCCAAGACTGGTTGACAACTTTAGGGTAAAGGGCCTAATAATTTTACTGTCAACAGTACTCCAGTTTTTTCAGTACAAGGAAAGAAAACAAATGCAGCCTTCAACACAAACAAATGGAAAAAACAGCTCCAAAAGCAGCATGAAGCAAACGACAGGCAAGCTGTAGCACACTCAAATGATCAAGCTGCTGTAAGTGGATGAGCATTGTGCGTGGAGTTGCCCACTCTGGGGTTGTTGTTTGCCTTTGCCTAAAGTCTGAATTGAACCATAATTTGTGCTAAGCATATAGAAAGTTTGAGAAATTCAGTTTTAGTTAAAAAGTAAGGACATTTTTGCAGGTTTTTTTTTAATCTGCAAAAAGTTTTGTTGATTGTTTTCATTCCTCTAGATGCTTCTGATGGTAGGAAGGACCAAATCTTGACAGTGCTGCTCAAAGCAGGCATGACTGTCAGGACAAAATACCGAGCTTGCACTGACAGTGTCTGTGCCTCATAGCTGCACAGCTGGCAAACGTCCGGGCAATGTTAAAGGGAACCAAGAAACTTCTGAGAAGTCCCCCTGGTGCACACTGAGCATTCTGGTCCAGAGTGTTGTTCAGACAAAGAATCTCATTCCAGGGAGAGAGCATAGCTTTAAAGTAATTTCTTCTTTCTTCTTAAAATAATTTCTTCTTTCATACCTACGTATATGCTTTGTGGCCAATATATTGACATACTGCTACATGATTTGCTGCTATTTAGTAAAGGGGATGTGTCATTGTTACCTTAGGGTGTGGCAACACACAGAGGTCAGAATTTTGACAGATGCTTCTCTGCAATCAGCTATCTACAAATAATTTGTAAGGCATAGTCTGGCCTAAAGATATCGCATTCTATTTTAAAAACAATTCATTTTTGTATTTGCTTTTTATCTCTATCTTCATTTTTGTGGGATAAAAACAGAGATTGCTACTTTACTGGGAGCCAAGTATTTCTCTAACTAGAGTGGAGCATTTGATGTGACCAAAGGTTTACTCCTATCTCTGGAGTCACTAGTTCAGTTTTCTCCTTTTGGATCAGTGTTTAGGCTATGGGAGTTTGCATCATGATGAGGTAATGCTTCTATTTTGTCTTTTATTGATTAGCTTTTTTCCCGCATTCTTCTGGCAGAGTGCAAAGGTTTGTAAAGCATAGGATGCTTTGTCTGAAGCTGTTTAGTTAGCATTACCCTTACTAAACCTAGTTACTTTTACTAATTCCCTGGCAGGTTCTTAAATACTGTTAGTATAAAACCAGCAGCACAAAATACTCTTGTGCAAATGCTATGCCAGCCTTTAACCAGTTTCTTCCTCAAATAGTGGCCAAGAGGAATAATGTCAGTTTATCCTGGATTTTAGCTCAGTTATGGTTACAGATTACTGGCTATGTTATTTGCTGTAATACACAAAGAAAATCAAAAATAACCGCTACAGGGGGCAAGCTAGTTGCAGCCTATTTCCTGTCTTGTTTTTGGAGAGGGGCTTAAACCAAAATATTTACTTTTAGAGGATGTAAAAATTGCTATTCTAGACATGTTTATCATTAAAGGTTCTGATTGAGAGATTACTGAAGTCCATTATTAGACTTCTGTGAATCCAAAGAGGCTAAGATCAAACTATAACAGGCAACTTCAGCACATTTTTACAGGATCTGGGGGACTGCAAAAAAAAGTATTTCATAAAACCTTTTCATGCTACTGCTGTTGACATCCTCACTGACAAGTCCAATGTCATAATTTCACTGTTTCCAGCTGGCATTAGATTTTGGAGCAGAATTATGGCTCTATTCCTCAGTGTGTTCACTAGTCCTGTAGCAGAAGTCAACATAACAGAAGCCAACTGAGACAAACTTGAAGTATCCTGGTAGGGTTTGCTGAGATGTACACAAGGAGAGATGATGATTTTTTTTTTCCAGTTTTAAACTTGATGCACAGGGACAAGAAAATTACCGGGAGTTGTGTTAAATGACCCAAAAATTAACAGTATGCTATTGTTTCTCATCTTTGCTTTTTTGCTCTTTTCTTGGTATCTTAAAATGTTTTATACAAATTGCTTACAGCTCATATGTCTGCACATTAGCAAAGCAGAAGGTTGCTGTTTTATAACACAACCATGGGTTGAGTGACTGGTACCAGGGTGTCCCTTGAGGGGATATGGGTCTGCTGCTGACTGTTCCATCACAATAAAGCAAACTTCAGCGGGATTGGTGTAATAGCAAGATCCAGGTCACAGATACAGATAAGGAAAATCACTTCTCAGGAGAGGGAAAGTAATGGGGTTGTGCTGGCTGCTCAAAGCCTGGCTATCGCCGACATCCCTCTTTCATTCTGTGCAGGGTAGAGAGTGCTTGTAAAACTCCACTGTCTGTTTCTTGGTAGATATCTGATGTAAATAAACCTGTCCAAAATGATAGTCAGTGCTCTGTGTGTAAATCCAGGGCTTTTCCTCGGTGCCTCCTGGGACATGCCCTGTGCCCTTCTGCCTTCAAGTTTGGGAATTGTGTGGGGAGGCTGGGGGGTCCCTTGCAGCCTGCCTGGGGGTGGGAAGTCATGGCTTCTCACAAGGCCGGCTGCTTCTGGCAGCCAAGACCTTGGTCCTGCTCTGGCTTCTGGGTGATCTCTCTCTTAAGCTTTTCTCCAGCCCTATCCTTGCCTCCGTCCCTGCTCTGCCAGTGACTCCCACGTTTAGGGTCACTCTGGGTAATTTTGAGAGCCAGACTGAGGAGGACTCTCCTGAAGGAGCCTCCAGTCCTTGCCCTCTCTGCTGCAGAGGACTGACTGCCTACCCTGGTGTCCTGAGGTGGCTTTTCTGTACTTTCTGTGGTTACAGTGACAGGCTAAATGCTTTTTTATTTGTTTTTTTTTTTATGAGTACTTTAGGGTGCATGGAAGTGTGCTCCATTCTTATCTTTCCTCTTAATTTTAATGTCATGGTGCCTATGTATTTGATAAGTTTATGCTGTCTCACCTGGGTTCCTTTTGCTCCAGCCTCTGGTATACTTGCTCTTCACTCTCAGCTCATCTGGTTTTGATGATGTTTTCAGCAACTCAGTGCTTTCTGTTCAGAAACACTTATTGGGCTTGGGCTGTTTCTCTCAGTGGTCAGTCCTTTATGTTGGGATCACCTAAATTATTCATCCCATGAATGATCTTGCCTGTGTTTAGTGAATCTTTCAGATCTCTAAATGTAGACATGGATACCAAGGCTCTGAGCAGTACATTTTAAGCAAGAATTTATTTCCTTTGCTTATTCCTGGAGCTGAAATGTTATTCTCCATTCTCAGTCACTATTTATCAAATGTATTTTTTGTCTATTCACTTTTATCTAAAGTATTTTAGATAATATGATCTTATTCTTTTGTTGTTTGCGTTTCAAGTTAGTAGGACATCAAAGTATTCGCTTTTAAATGATTTCCTTAATTTTCGTATTTTGAATCCCCATGAACTGCTTGGTCATGGACTGAATTCTTCTTTCCATGCTTATACAAGGCTTGGAATTTAGTGCTCCTGTTGTTCCAAGTCCTTTCTTTGTTCTGTGCTCAGAGATGTTTTTATTGTCTTCCTGTCAACTGCGATCTCTTCTTTGCTGTTGCTCTCACTGGACTGAAAGACTTTGTACACTATTTGCCAGCTAATAATATGAGACAATGCCAGGCTTGCCAAATGTGTTTGGCTTCTTACAAAAATAACTGTATGCAGAGATTCATGGCCTGATTACTAGTTATATCCTCTGTATATGGTTACTTAACTAACTTCCAGTAAATCCAGGAGCAAGCTGACTCCTCCACACTCCTTCCTCCTGTAGGCTATTCTCCTTCCCTCTCAGCTTAAAACAACTGCAGCTAAACCCCCTCATCTCTGGAGGTACAACAGAATTTGCAGTGTCTCCTTCCCTGATCCTTCTGTGAGTGCCTGTGGTGCAGGTGGGCTGTGTGTGTGCAGCAGAGGATTAAATGCGTGGCATGGCTGCCCAGGTTTGGGAAACCCCCAGCGTAAATGGGCTGATCTGGAGAGCAGATCACACAGAGACAGACCCACAGGGAACTCCAGGGCATGTGACAACAAGGAAATTTTCTGGTACTTGCCTCAGAAATACTTGACCTGCCTGAGGACTTCACACGGCATGTTGAGGGCCAAGAGTTCTTGGCCCTAAAGCCAAACCCTGAAGGTAGATAATCAAATTTTCTGTATTCCCATGTAAAGAAACCATCCTACACAATGAAGAATTTTTTTAAAAAGAGGAGTTTTTTGACATAGTCCCATCTCCGAAATAATGCATTTTCAAGACTTTAGGGGGAAAGTTGTAGAGCAAAGGGCAGATTTGAGTTGGGTTAGGTTTCTTGCAAGCTGTATATGTTGTACAGTGCTGAATTTGGTTTTCTGTGTTGTTTTATATTGTTATTGTTTTGATTTTTATTATCTGCATTATCCTAACCCTCTAAAATCCAAATTTAGAAGAATCCCACTGTGCTGGGGTTTATACAGACAGCAGAAAAACAGCTCTACCTGCTGAGTTTGCTTTCGAAGAACAAACTAGGAGAAGAACATGGTCTGCCTGAGAAGCCATCATGTAAGACATGTGGTCTGTGACCAGGGGAATTCACTCTGCAGAGTTTTCATAGACATTTTGACAAGCTTCCAGAGATGTACACATCCTTATCATAACTGTACATAAGTCTAATGAAATCTGGAACTAATAGTACAGAAATCTTTCCACTCGAGTCATAAATAAGATGTTCTAGACCTGTCGTATTGTAATAAAGGCTGTATTCATAGGTTGATTATTCTTTTTTTTTTCCCCTGTCCTCATGGGAGCTGTGTTCAACTCCTCAGCTGATGTACTCCTAATCTCTGATCGTGCATTCATTACCATAAAACATACTGCATGTACTTTGAGCATGAAATAACACAGAAATTTAATACCATGCTCTTTTTAGATCCCCATTCCAGGTTGTTTATACAAAAAGGAAAAAAATAAGGTGGTTGATCCTTCAGTTTTTCTTTAAGGAAAATTGACAAGCTGCTTTGAAGACTTGCTTTGAGGCTAAGTTATTAGTTTTGCTGTGGTTTTAAGGAAAAGGTGAAGACAGAAGATGAAATTAGATCAGCAACAGGCTAAAAGTCCTTTCCCAGAGCACCTGGAGAGGTTAAATAAACTGCATATGGCCCGCATTGAATTTACACATTGTTAAGACTTCTGGGAGTCGGGGGAAAAGTAGGTAGACTGCTAACTTGCCATCTTAAGCAAAAAGCAGCTGGGGAAATGATTATTACAGTCTGAGATAGGCATAATATATAACGAGATATACATCAAGCTTATAAAATACAATTCCTTAATTTGACTAAAATCTGTATGAGTCTTATTATGGTCCTGCATGCAAGGTCCTGAAAGCTACCCATGCAAGGTAACTTTTTGTTTGTTTTACTTGCAGTCAGGAATTTAGGTTTGGGGGTGGTTTTTTTGGGTGAAGGAAAGGGTTGCGTTTGTTTGGGGTTTTTGCTAAACTACAGATGCCTGGTTCCTATGGGCTTGCGACAACATCAGAGTTTGCTGATGCCCTGAAATAAATGGCAATCATGGTATGCTTTCACCCAAGCATTCAGGGTATCAGGGATGGTTCACTGAAGTACCATTGGATGCTATACACTGACAATGTGCTTTTGTTTGTAACAAACTCTGAAGCCACAATCCTCGCCCTTCTAGTGTTAATCCAAGATCTTGGCTTGCTTTCAGGCTATAGAATTAACTGGAAAAAGTTGGAACTGCTTGAGATCTCCCAGCTGCCTTGCACAACGGCTTTTCTTCCAGTACAACTCCTGAAGGCAGTCAGAAGCAATTAAATGTTGGAGGGATGAAATACTAAGGAATTTTGAAAAACTTGCAGAGATGAATTTAAAAACCACTGTCCTTTAATTGGCAAAATACAACAGGTGGTAGCATGTGATTTATATGTTTCTCCTGGGAAAAATTAACAAAGTCACATTTTACTTGGATATTTTTGTATGATTTGAGTAGCTTAGTTCTCTCCATATTGTGCTCCGGGAGTGATTCTTCTGGACTATTTTCAAGAAAATATAGACTCCCTACTGCTAAGAATAGTTGCTGAACCTGCAGAGATTTTACTGTTTTGTTGTCATGCATTGAGCCCTTCACTGATCCCACCAAACCTGTAGCATCAGCCCATGGAAAGGCTGAGAAAGCATTAAAACAGATTCTCACTCTAAAATCCTGGATCCTCATCTACACAGGGAAGCCTAAACTGTTCTGGCTGATAGATTGCAGCACAAAACCTCGTTTGAGGATCATTTCTCCATAGGATAGATTGATTGCCAGTGTGTATGGCAAGAACTAGTTGAAGAAAATACCTCTGTTCTGGATTATGCCTTATAAGTCCCACCTATATAAATATAGGTACATCTGAAATACGTATTGATCTTTGGTCTATAAATACATGGGATGTATGCAGCTCTAAGTGGTCTGTGAGTTTGGCCTTTCTTTCCTGAGTTTGTGCTCTGTTGACAGAAAAGGCATTTTGGACTTTCGTAGATGCTTCTGAAACCTATTATGAAGAGTAGGAGTGCAAGGTCTTGGCACGCAAGCTCATGATTTTGAGCTGTGTGGCCAGGTTAGCCTTAAGTATGCATGTCTGACAAGAGGTTATGTAAATGAGCATATTTTTGTGTTGAACTCAAGGCAATGGAAGGGAGGCAGTAAACAGACATGTGGTGGCTCATGTGATATCTTTGCATCTGAATATTTAGAGGCATTGAGAAGCAGCCCAACATAAAGACGGCTGCGTGAATGGTATGTGGAGAGGAGAAGGCCAGTAAAGTTCATTGAACATGAAGATCTGTTGTGCTTGACACCACATCAAAACATAGCCAGGTACAGCGACTGCCCAAAAAGATTTCACCCTGAAGAGTTAAGGGAGACGCATAACGGCGGCAGAAATAAACAGTCTGAAATAATGCAGCCAAATGCAAAATCCTACATCTACGGACAGAGAATGTAGGTCACACTTAAAAGGTGGAGATCATTTCCATCAATGCAGTGACATGAAAAGGGCATTGGGGTAATGACAGAAACCCAGGTAATTCTGGACTCCCAAGTAGAGGCTGACTCCTAAAATGGCGAGTATGATTATTGGCTGTGTAAGGAGTAGGAAGATAGGGAGACAACTCCGGGGTTATTGAGCCTCAACTTCACAGAGTGTGTGGAAAAAATAGAAACAGCATTTAGGACAGAGCTACCAGAATGAGTTGAGGACTTGGAAGGATCTTTTGATCAGTGGGAGAAGCGAGAGTGATGTTTTGTTACCAGTGTAACAGAACGACAGATGAGATGCCCACAACTACTATTTGTGGCTTTAACTCTACTAATAGACTTCTTATGGACACAACCCTCTGGATGCCCAATCTGGTGCATTTTATATGGTTACATGGTGTCTGAATCCTTCTTGGACAGTGCTGGAGTGGATCAGGATATGTACTCTTGCATAAGACTTCTTACATCTCATTTTTAAGATTGAGAAGAAGATGCCAATACCTGAGCTTTGCAGGGAGGTTATATCTGGATTTTAGCTTTGAAGTTTCAACCTTTCTCAACTGTATATGAAAAGAATACTAATCCTGATGGTCTAGTTTCTTACACAAAATCAGTGGTAGCTAGCACTTTGATAGCTTCTCGAAAGAGGTGCTTAAAAAAAAATAATTCTCGAAAGTCAAAGCTTTCTATTGTGTTTCCAGATAGGAAAATAGATGAAAGCTAAGAAGATATGCCAAGTAATTCCGAAATCAACTTTAAAGCACACGATCATGTCTTGGCAATCTGAAAGCAGTGTGTGGAGAAGAGAAAAGGGTTGGCAGAGGAATGAAGAAAAGAAGTATTCTACAAAAAAAGAAATGGCATGTCTTGGCAGAGAGACAATGTTTGCTAACCTGTTGAAGGGTTCAGTCGTAAAAGAACTGTGTTCATGAGAACTGAAATAGAGCAGAAACCATTTACCACTTGATGTTTTAAAGCAAACTGCCAAATAAAATTCTGAAAGGTTTCACTTTGCAGATCAACTCGACCTTATCATGTGATAACATAGCAGGAAAATCTGTGCTCTCGCTAGGTTCTTTAATAATGCATCTGAGAAGACAAGTCACATTCTGCTCTCAGTTACAGTGGAGTAAGCCATAATATATCTGTTGAATTCATATTTATTTTGGCATAGCTGAGAAAATGAGGTAGTCCAAAAGGTGCAGGAGGAACAAAATCAGTCATTTGGGTGATAAATCACAAATATAAACCAGGAGTCGGATGTTGAGCAGGGCAAGTATTAGTCTGTGGTGGATGTGGTTGAATTTAAAAGGGCAGGAAACACTATTAAGCTGGTCTTGCACACCAGCATGCTCAGTGTTTGTTTTTTCTGACTCCTCTTTATGTGACTTTCTAGATCATCTTCTATAAAAATATTTTGCATGCAATGAGATAAGCTCAAGAGAAAAGCGGAATCATGGGGAAAACCACCTGAAACACCTGAAAGGAACATATGGGGAAGGTGAGGCTCCGGTAGCCTGGAGAAGACCCGGCTTTGTGGGTGACCGGTTGTGGCTATCTTGTGCAGACGGTCCCTGGCACCACAGTCGGGCAGTGCTCCTGCTCTTTTGCAGCACCATCAGGAGTGCCAAAACACGTAACCAACCCCCTCCGATATGTTGTTAAAAATTGTTATTTAGACTGAGGTTTTACTAATCAAGCAGGGAGCGTGTGAACTTTACTCACCCAGACAGAAGCTCTCTTACCCCTATCCAGCGCCAGATAACCCAGCTCTTTGCTCACCAAGTGGATGCGCGGGCAGCCACCGAAGCGGTGTTTGGATACATAGGGGTTTTGTCCAGCTTGAAAGATGCCTGTGTTTGTACTTAGCAATTAACTTCGCTGTTATCTGTCTGCAGCGTGACGGCTCGGCTGCGTGTGCTGCTCGGGAGGGCTCTGCCGTGAGCACAGCCGAGGACGTCAGCAGGATCTATACAGCCGGGCTGTCTCATATGGATTGGGTTTGGTATGCAAGGTGTTTCTGCAGTGACTCACGTTTTCTGAGTAGCAACTCTTGTTACACAAAGATAGGAGAAGGGTTAACGCAAGCCCTTTTCAGTCCCCCTTCTTTCCCCCCTTGCCAAACACACACGCTCTCAGCAAATCTCTAAATCATGCTCTCTTCCCGGAGCTCCAAGACTGTGAGTTACACATAGGACCTCTGTAGCCGCACAGTGCCACACTATTCTGAACGAGATGCTGAAGGCACTTGAGTTTCTTTTACTCTCTCCCCTCCCCTCCGCCCCAGATTTAACCTAGTTTTTATGGCATGAACAGCCCCAAAGAAAGTCGGAGAGAAAAGAGATGAAGGCCAGAGAGCAGAGGAGGACCAATGAAAGAAGCAGTAACCATTCTGTCATTCCTTTGGAGAGCAACACTAGACACCTTTAAATGCAGAGAGTGTCCTCTGCCTTTTTGCCAAAGCCCTTTTATCTGTGTGAATAAAAAGGGAGGCAGGTCAGCCTAGTTTCTGTTGCCAAATAAAAGCATGAATAAATTAGGCTATTCTTAGTAGGCAAGTGAAAGGGGGGGGGGGAAAGTCAGTATCTATTTCTAAAGCAATTTCATATTCTGCCCCAACTGTTTGCACATGATAGAAAGGGGCTGGAGCTGCCTACTATTATGATTAGTACTATTGTTATCGCTGAAGGGCCTCATTGTTCTAGAAGATGTTAGGTTTGCACGATTCACAATCCGTCTCTATTCATCCAGGAAAGGTTAGGAGAGAGGATCTGATATTCTGCAAAGGGTTTTTTCCCCCCTCCCTCCCCTTCTCCTTTACTGGCTTAAGGCAGAAAGCAGGCAGAAGGTCTCCTATTAACTAGAATTAGGAAACAGGGATCTAGGTGCCTGGGAACAGCCGCTCCGTAGCTCTAATCCCAGTGAGGACCTTAATTGTATCTGGTTTAACAGTTATTCATGCTATTTTACTGCAGGCAGGCACGGTGATTAGGGACATTGGTTGGAAAAATCTGTTCATTAGCCTAATAAAGGCTGCCTAAGCCTGCTTGTTCAGCCACTAATAATCCAACTATTAGTGCCATGCTAGATGCCTTGGTATTAATATGTGTAGTTTACTAGTGTCACAACAGCAATATGGGTCAGTTTAGTGGCTCCTTGGTTTCACAGTCAGGCACCCTGTGCCGGTGCAGGAAAGAGAACATGAATGAGTGAATGAGTAACAAAAGAGATCACACCATATAGTGAACCCCCAATATGTTCTTTCCTACAACTCAGAGGCAGCCCAGGAGCCTTAGGAACAAGGTTGTTTGAGGACAAGAAAATCAGCCCCTTCCAGTGATGGATGTTCTTGAAAAGCAGTTTATTTTTTCATAGGTGGTTCACTCGTTTTCTTCACAGAAGCGCTTTGGCTGTCTATCAGATATCAACAGAGGGTGATTGTTGGGGGAGAGGGGCCATCCTCCCAGCACCGCGCAGTGCATGGGCACTCACACCTCCAACACCCAGCCTGGTAATGTCCAGGTTGTCTTTGGAGGAGGAGAAAAGGAGGTATAATTGTATTTTTTCTCTGCTTCCTTGATTTCCCTCAGATGACCTAAACTTTTCCTTTCTTGATAGAAGGAGGTAAAAATACTGCTCACACTTTAGGGGATTCATCCGCCCTAAGCATAATCCTTGTGTTGCTAATTAGAGTGTCAATGGTTCCTTTGGTAATAAAACCCTGTCACTCATCTTTCTCTTTTATTTATGGGAATGATTTGCTTCATTTTCCACTGGAAGTTGAAAATTATGCTAATGTAATATTATAAGTGAATTGTTGCTAGATAATCTTTCTCTAGAAGTTATTTCCAAAGATTTTAATGAGACGTTAGAGCATTAAGAGCTGGATTATTGTTTTTTCCTTCTATAGCTGATCTTTCACCTGCATGTTTCCAATAGCTCTTCCTGTGAGACATTGTATGTCCAAGTTTGCCTTGACTTTGAACCAAACTAGATTCCTAACCACAAGCACGCAAAATTAAGTGTAAACACACACTGTGTATGCCTGTTAGCAGCACTGACATGTGTGGTGAAATGAGAAAAAATAAAACCAACAGACAGCCTACCTAGGTGACCTGTCCCTACCTATAGCTACCCATCTAAATTCAAAGGATATCCATTCTACTACCCCCTGACAAATACCCCTTAAAACACAAATGGCAAACAAAAACCATCCTTATGGAGAGAAACCAGACTCCTTCATCTTCACTGGCCCTCACCTGCTCTCTTTTAAACCCAGAAACATACTAACCCAAACCCTCCCACAAAGTGCAAGAGCCAAAATCTGGCCTTGCTGAGTGCTGAGTTGACTATGTGAAAATGATATTGCATAACTATAAAAGAAGTCATATATTGCTCAGTACCTTTGGGATAGGTAAATGTCTGAACACATCTTTTTTTCAGTTAATGACTTTATTTGCTGTGTGGAACACCCTTGCTTAGGAATGGTAGGCAGACCTAATACAGCCTTCTGTTTCTGTGTGGTCATGCCTGCTACTAGACACAAGGTGTGTGGCTTACATGGAGGTGGCTTGCATGATTTGGCAGAAATCTGTGCTGAAATACATGTAGCTAAAATTTAGGGGCATGTATTTTAATTGCAATTCATATATACTCATTTATAAAAGATATTATTTTAATCCATTTGATTGGCGTCTCATGGGTTTCACGTCAACGGTATTTATTATTTTTTGATAATACTGCATTTCAATGGTTTGTTTAGTGATGTTAAGAGAAAATATACCAGGTGGGCATGTTCACTGCTGCCTCCATATGCAAATGTCTACATCTGGGATGCTGGTGGTACACTAAGTGGTGCTGCACATTTCATAAATTTCAGTCAAGTGAAAAAGTGTATTTTTCATGCTCCTGTGATCATCAGCTTCCTGTGTTCCAAAACTCTGCTTCCAGAACTACTGATGCAGATGCCATGTAGATTCCGGCAGCAATGAGGAATGTACTTTTCCTTGCCTGCAATATGTTGGCTTGGAAAACAGGTGAAAAATAATCACCTTTGAAAAATAATAGTGAGAGGTCTCATGACTGATATTCTTTAATGTTTAAGGTTGGAATTATATGTTTTACTCTAAAAGCTGGAGTATTTTTAGGACTTCACTGAGAAACATCCCATGTTCTCATATTTCAGAAATGACAGATTGTATCTTTTTAAGTAATTGTGATAGTTTGGAAAATATTATTAAAATCAATTCCTCCTCCCTACAGAATTAGACACAGGTGGTTGTTTAATACATGGAAATCTTCAGGACTAGAAATAGATGTCTTTGTGTGATTCCTGCTGTGTCTCCCTGCCTGATGAGAAGTGCTTTATGTTGTAATACATTTGAAGATTTTTTTATATATATAACTTTGTTAGAAGTAATCAGATTGATTTCATGTGACTGAAGAGAAAGGCTGTTGAAGAGACTGATTCTGAGCATGAGGTACCTTTGAAAGGTCCTGTATGTTGGCTGCTATCACATTGCATTATAATAATTTTATTATTACCATGTTTTCTTTTGCTCTTTGACATTCAGCTCTATAACTGTCAGCCTTACTTTGTGTTTTATTTTACTTTTCAATCAACAATGATGGACATAGCAATATGTTATGAATATTAAACTTTTGTAGGAGGCTAGCAATAAGACTGATCACAGCTTTAAATAATGTTAACAAGAACTGTTGCTACAGATGCTGCTGTGTTGTAGAAGTTCTGTAATAAGGGCAGAAGAGGCAGCTCTCTTGCACTCTGTTCCCAACACTGATGGTGCTTTGTGGAATGTTTAGCAAGAAAAATAAACTTTTCATGACTAGCTTCCAGAATCTATGAAATTATTATAGTTGCACTTCCAGTCTCCAGAGGATCTTATAAGATGGAAATATCTTGGGACTTCTGAATGAAAAGCTCAGGAAAAAAAAAAACTTTTTTAGTGGTCACTGGCCTTAAAAAACCAGGATCTTTATTTCAGGAACTAATTGCTTTGTTTACTGCTTTGTTTATTTTGGAGGCTGTATCTGAGATATAGGGGTGCAACTGCTTTTTAGCAAAGTGAAAAAATAATTGCTCTGCTAATGCATTCAGGGGAATTAAAGTGAGGAACTTCTTCTGCTGGGACGTTGCTAGACTTTACAATAAAAACTGTATGCTCTCCAATGATTTAAAGTGGTCAGTGATATGATTTTGCCATCGCATATTGAAATCCAGCAGTGCATTATCCCTTCTCAGAGGTCATTCAGTGGAGAAAGAGCACCATACCTTATTTTATTTCAAGCCTGCATCTAGAGGGATGAAGGATGAGAGTAGAGTAGCCAGACTACAAAAAAATGCCTAAATTTTTGAGAAGATGTCTTCGTTATGTAGATTAGATCTCTGTATGGACTGTGACAGTGCAAGAGGATGACTCTTAGGTCACTCTAATTCTCCAGCATTATAACCTCAACACCGACTAGCAAAGCTGAGATACTCATGATGTTTATGTTAGAAATACTGAAATTGTGGATAGGGGTATTCAAATTCCAAAGAAAGGAAACCAAGTGCAAGGCTAGTTGTCAACTGACATCTGAAAAATCTAAAAAGCTAAGCAATCGTATTTCAGTTGTATTGCATGCATGACCATCAGCTGTTATTTCATTAGGTGGAACTTAGTTTGTTTCACCAGCAATAAATGCTTTCAGCAGAAGCTCAACAGAAACTTCTAATTCATGTTACCAATAGTTCCTGAAAAGATAATTCAGTCTAGACTTTGGTACAGTTTTAATTGGATTCCATGGATTTTAGATAAGCCTATGGCTGGAAGCCTAATTCTAAGAACCCTTAAGGAGCAGGAAATGGTAACTTTTATTTCAACACCTGCTAAAGAAGGGCCATGGTAATGTCTGAAACTCCACAGGTATCTGGCTGGAAAAAAACCCACAAAGAAATCCAGTTGTGGCCTTGTTTTGTGTTGTTTCTGAATGCTTGGCAGTCCGCGTGAGGGTTTTCTGAGACATCTCTTGTCCACCTCATTGCTTGCTTTGCCTTAGTGCCGACTTCAAATTCATGTCTTGAGATGAAAACAGAGATCAAAGACCTTTGTGGTAACTTACTCTGTGACCTTATTCAGCCTCTAGTAAACTCCCTCTAGGGAGGGAATGGCACTTACTCTACCTGCTGGTAGCTTAAGATTGACTGTTCTTTCTTACCCACTTTCACTGTAGATGAAACCTTCTCCGTTTTCCGCACACTACCAGTATTTATCTCCTCCAGTGTATCAGGACACAGTTATCTAGAATGAAGAATGCAGGCTGCTGAAAGAGCAGATGAACAGTGAGTTACTGTGAGGGACCGTGCTATCTGATGGCAAGAACGCTGGATGGGGATTCATGAGACCTGTCATCTATTCCCTGCTCTGCCTTGTGCCTGTTGAATGACCTTCAGCAAGTCACTTTCTCTCTTTTGTCTCAGCTATCATTTTACCTGCTAAGATGTGATAATGAAACACTCTTTTTTTTATAAACTGCTAGGTGCTGATGAACAGCACTGATGAAAAGTACTGTACAAAAGCTAAGTGGTATTGAATATGTGATTGCACTTGGCTTTATTGAATTATGACTGATAATATGGATACTGACCAGCAAGTAGCTTTAATGGTCCAGTAGATCTTATACCACTATCAAATTTTCTATTTGTCTACCTTTACGAGTCTCAAAAATAATGCTTCATAGATTATACTGATTTTGCTTTCTGCTGTAATCTCACAGAGAAGCTAAACTCTTGGGATCTGTTGGCATTTATTTTGTTTGCTGACCTTGGGAGAGAATGGAGCTCAAGATGCCTATTTGTATTAGCTAATTTAAGATTAGTTAAACAGTAGGCTGAGGAGCCTGGAAGACTTCTACTCAGTGCAATTTATTGTGCTTGTGCAAACATAAGACATACAGTTTCCTCCAGCTGTGACCCATCTGCTGTCCTGGGTGAGTGGGAGCCCAGTGCTGTACCCACAAACTGCAGGCAGCAGACGTGGCTGAGATGCTGTGTGGAACACCCTTGCTTAGGAATGGTAGGCAGACCTAATACAGCCTTCTGTTTCTGTGTGGTCATGCCTGCTACTAGACACAAGGTGTGTGGCTTACATGGAGGTGGCTTGCATGATTTGGCAGAAATCTGTGCTGAAATACATGTAGCTAAAATTTAGGGGAATATTGTCAGTCTCTCAGCAGACCAAGAAGCCCAAGAATACAGGCCAAGGATCCATCATGCCGCTAAACAAAACATTCACTACTAACCTCAAGGGCTTTTTGTTTTTAAAAGCCTTTGTCCTGATACAGTGTTTTTCTGGCTTCTAACTTAATTTCATCCTGAGGTTCTCAGCTGCAGGTACATTGAGGCTCTTGTTTTTCCTAGCACTGTCTGAAGGATTGGTAAATTCAGCCCTAAAATACCAACTACCTGTTAGTGTTTCTCAGTACTAACATATATATTTTCAGTAGTAAAGAACTTGGTTATTTCACTGGGGGATTTTTTCAGAAACACAGCAAACAAAAAACTTCATGAATACTTCTTTGGTGTAAAATTTGCACTGTTATCTTTAGTTTACTTGCTGAATTATGGTGTTAATATCGCCATTCAATTTTGTTAAAAACCAGTCCTTTATGTGGCTGTATTTCTTTGGAGTTGATGCCTTAAACTCTTGGATCCTGTCTCTTGACTGGGTGGTCAGCAGCATAACTTTAACTGTTAGCTTTTGGACAGGATACATGGACAAATGATCAGAGTATCCCCAAAAAAAGTCCAATAGCTTTGAATGTACAAAGTCATAAACTTGACTAAAGAAAAGATATATTCAAAAGTTCGAGTAAAAAGGAAGTGACCAGAGTCCATCTGTTCTCAGTGGCAGGTAGACATCTATCACTCGTGTGTTTTAATATCAACTTTCCATCTTAGAAATTGAGGTTGTCCTAGGGGATCTGTATTTTAGTGTTTCTGTCATAGAAAAGATGAACTTGCTTCCATAGTTATGCAGTGTGCTGCAAGTACTGAAGAGAGACATTTGATATAATAAAAATAGCGAACCAATAAAATATGAGGCTCTGTTAATGTTGGCTCAACCATCAGAAACAGAAAATTCCATAAATCGTGCTCCTCTGTCTGTATGCTTGAAAGGTGTGGTTTAAAAATACTTCCTACCTTTGGCTAAATGATGAAAATTACCAGGATAAAGGACTGTCTCATTTCCCGTCTCTCAAATTTGGAGTATCCTTGCAACACAAGAGGAATTTTTACACCAATACCTCTGTTTCAAGTTTTGTCTCTATTATGAGAAAAACCAAAACAAACCCCCATATATCTATATATATACACACACACACATACAATTCGTTCTGCAAAGCCTAGGGGCATGAATTTTGTTCCCTAAGTTCATTGCTCACCAATGTGCAAAGATAAAATTGTCTCCCCTAAAAAGTCTAGCCTAAGGAGAGGGAATTCAGAAAATGAGTGACAGCTGAACAGCTAATTCCCTTGGCCTCCTCTCAGCTTTTGTCGTTAGAGTTTAATTTCCTGTTTTTGGAAATAGTCATTCAGAAGCTGAACTCCTTTACTTCTGTACTTCTCCATAAAAATTCTTATTTGCTTTGCTAAGCCAGCCAGTGAACTTCATAACAAGTAAGAATACAAAATCCAAAAAGTAGAGAGTGATTCATCCTCAGCTGAGTTATAGACTTGAAGCCATTGCTAAATGGTATTTTTTTAACCGTTACTGTCCAAGATTGGGATGCCACTGAACAGTTTAAACACTTAAAAAGAGATGAAGATCCCTGCCCCTAATGGTTGGTAAACTAATACACTGATTAAGTATGATCTTGAGAATTACTGGCAGAAAGGTTACTTTTAAGGAAGAGAAATTTTTAATGTTATTTCTCATTTTGCTACATGATTTGCTACAGGGCTCTCTCATATCTTATTTGGTGATGTTATGTATAAATTTTAAGTAAAATACATTCTGCTTTCTGCTGTTCAGATTTGCGAATTTGTTTAGAGCCTGTACTAATTTTGTGGAAAGGATGAAAAGAAGAGGTATTTGGATTATTTGAAATCCTTCAGCTTGCACATAATTTCTATTACATGTGCTATGGCTTCCAGATAGACTCTCCCAGACAAAAATGTAGTATATGCATATAAATATATTTATATCTACATGTGTCTATACTATACCAGATAACTTCTGTGTTCATTAGGATTCCATTTAGGTCTTTGCTATAATAAATTTACAGGCATGCATGACTTTTTAAGGGTTTCACAGATGTGCCTGTGTCAGAGCACTGTGGACACTGGTGTTCACTGCCCCCTTCTCAAGGGCAGAGCATGGGGCTGCTCCCGCAGTCCTTACTCTGCAAACCTCTCACCTTGATGCCAAAGCATTTCTGTGGCAGTGGATTCACACCAGGGAAGTCCTATCTGCTTGTAGGTCACTTTCCTTCACGCCCTATTCCAAGGGGGGGAACCGGAGCCAAATTAAGCCAATCATTAGCCAGCAAACAGACTAATTTGCTGTTCTGGCATGGAGATGTTCTATTTCTTTAGCCTTCTTGCTTCAAGCTGGGAATATTTTATGAAATAGTTATATTTTTCTCTAGAGCCTCTTTAGTTTACTTTTCACTCCCAAACTGGTGCCATAAGGAGCTGAACTTAACATCCACCACAATTTCCCCACCTCAACAGAAGAGATGCACTTGGAACAGAGTGTAGCAAAGAAAATCTTTTAGCTTTATTATTTAACGAAGCAAAGCCGTTATCTTGATTAAAAAATCCCTGTAATAATAATTAATTTCTTTCATCGCTTTTCCCCCAAGGCCTGCCTGGTTTCTCTGTTCCTGTTTCCCCCGATTGCTCACTTGTAGACATGGGCACAATGCATCTCACGGTGCAGCTGCAGTGCAGATGACATGACTGCTCTTACAGTCCTGTTACCATGAGGCAGCTGTCAGTTCCAATTAACCTCTGAGAGATAAGGACTCAAATTAGTACAAGCTGACAGATACCTGGTAATGGGAGGAGGATGATGATTTCGGTTTATATGTTGTTAGGTTATGACCCAGCATATATTACTGAATGATCTGGCTCACAAAGGCCATGCATGATGATACATCCCCAGGAGGTACCTGTGCAGGGCTCACCGTGGTGTGGGGTGAGAACAAGAGTGACCAGGGCCTCCACTGGTCCTCCACCTCCACTGGGGTAGCCAGGAGGGGCTTGAAGGCACTGTGTGTGCAGGAACAGGTTATTGCAAGTGGTCTTGAGAAGGAGGACAGTGCCATCATCACATGGATGGTGGTTAGATGTTGCTGTGAATCTCCAATCAGTTGGAAAATTTTGGGAATTGGTTATAGTCTTCTCTATTGTTCTGTTGTTCTTAAAAATACCTCTTCCTCTCTCAAGAATTGTGTTATTAGAGAAAAACATAATTTCCTGGCATAGGGTGGAAATGAAATATTCACAGTGGTGTCCCAGGTATTTCCACATGGGAGAGTGGGCGTGCTTCTTTCACAAAGGTTAATGAACCAGCCAGAGTCAATGCTATTTAAGACTTGGTTTCAGTAAACAAAGAATCTTTCTTTCAAAAATAGTACTATCATAAGAAACTGTTACTGGATTAGGAAACCCTGATTTGATCCAGTTAAAATCAGCTAAAAGTGAAAAAGAAATAGTTCTGCCACTAAAATTAGCTTCTACTTGAAAACGAACTTTGTTGAATTTAGGGAGATATCAATAAAATTCAAAAAACTACAAAGACCAGAAGTTTGAATACAGGGTACAGGAAAAAACTATTTGTCAGTGATGTAAAGTCTGTCCGAGACTTCTGCTTCCAGAAGAAGAAAAAGAAAAGGATAGACAAGGGCTCCAGATCCAACCAGAAATGTAATAGGAAAAAGAAACAAAAACAAACTAGAAAACCTGAGAGTAATTTTATTGAAAGAAATCTATGTTTTGTACTTCAGAAAGTGTAGAAATAAATGGAGAGCTTCTAGTAATCAGCTGAGTTTGACATGCAAAAGAAAGTACCACAGCAAGAAGATTTTTTTTCAGGCACAGAAACAAAAAGACTAAGGAAAGAAGAGAGGCTTAGGGAAGAAGTACATGATGCTGGGTATCCTCCCCCAGTCAGCCACAGTCCCCCCATCCCTCACATGCACCACATCTCAATTCTTCTGACACTGCTGGTACCAAAATGTCTCAACATGGAATAGGGAGGGGAAAGAAGCCTGAATTACAAGGTTACCAAACTGGGCTTTCTCATCATACCCCCATCTTTAAATTTATTTCTGTAAATGTATTGTTAGTATATACTTGGGAAAGCAGGAGCAATTGAAGCTAAAGGAAAATACTGGCTGGGAGTGAACGAGTGAAAAAGTGGACACAGAGAAATGTAGGCTGAAAATAAGAAGGTGACTATTACAGCAGTGACAGCCTTACAGCCTCTCTCCCCCTGTTTGTATTAAAGCCTGACTAACTTGAGCTGGAAATGCAGTTTTTAAAGCGGATTACACGGTGTGGCTGTTAACCACAGCAAGGCATAGACTTGTGACCCAGACTGCTCCTTCCACAGTTGTGCAGCAGAGCCTTATCTGGCAGTAAAAGTGCATGCCCCTATTATTGATTTTTGACTAACTGATAATCAGAAGAAACTGGAAAATGAGCTGATTGATATCTGACCTGCACCCAAATATCCCAATAAAGTAAGCTAAGCTTCTTAAACTTGACATAGATATTATAGGAGGATGTTTGGTTCTTGCAGCAGTTGCCTGTGCAGAACACAAAGAGGAAACAGGAGTTTTGAGCTGCTCTGTCGCCAGTTCTACCTCTTGTTTCACCTTCCAGCAAGTCTGAGGCTTTCTGCCTCCAAGTTATATATTCCTTACTCAGTTTTCCCTTTGCTTTAAAAAGCCATGATATCCATTATCATATTGAATAACTGGACTTGTCATTTTGTCTTTATACTTTTGGCTATTTAGAAAAAATATGGCAAACCTCTACCTGCAAACAAAGGATTTAAAGAGAGCTTGTCATCCTCTTCATGTGAAAGCATACACTTCACTTGTACAAAAACATTTATTTTCAGTACAAGCTCTGGATCACCAAAATGACAAATAGTAAGTGGTTATTATTTCCTCCCATCTTTTGAAATTTGTTTTTCTTCACTGTCAGTTGTTTTCTTCTGAAAAAAAAAAAAAGCCCAAACAAACCAAGCAGTCTCAGCTTGAGTCATACGTGGTCCTTCCAGCAGGAAATAGAATTATGACATTGCATATCCAGCTTTTGGACACAGCCTCTGCTTTTGAGATGTTGCTTCTGTGTACTCTGTAACGCTACCATGCTAATACCAAGATAAACTACAAAATCCTTATGGAAATCTGCTGTCTCTACTACAAAATGTTATCTTTTCCAGTTTTCAGGGGTAAGCAGTTATGTGTATCGTTCACTAGACTTTTTTTAAATTACGTTTTTGGAGTCCAAAGCCATCTACCAAAATAAGGCAGTAATGTAACCTTCATGGAGATCTGTGTCCTGGCACCCTTAGTTCAGGCAGGACTCCCCTTTGTGTTTCACCAAATAGAATTTACTTTGTATACATCAGCAAGTGACACTGCTGAGATAGAAAAAGGTAATTGAATATCAGTCCTTAAAGCTTCTAGTGTCCAGTCCATAGCAGTATTACTTGATCTCCATATGAGGTTTTCTTTCTATATAAATTCAAATTTTTTCCTTTTTAAAGCTATGTCTTATGCTCCTATAGTTTTATGATATTTTATATGAAGGTAATAATAATCTCTGCCTGGAGATAGTTTGTTGATAGGACCTCTGAAAATGAGATATCATTCAGGTCTGCCAAAAACCATTGTTGGAATTAAGGCAATGTAAAAATGGGAATTCATTAATTCTGTAGTTTAGCTATGTTCAAGTGGTTTCTATAGACACAAAGAAATTGTGTGAGTGCACAGGCCCAGATTTAATTTCTATAAAACCAAATCCTGATTCAACAAAGCACAAACCCAGTGTACTGTTTCAGTCCTCAGTGCTTTGCTTCTAACTCCACAAGGCACTTCCTCCTGTAGTCTCTGATCATCTCTTCTGGGCCAAAACTCAAGGTCTGGTTATTTTCTCATCCTCCTTGGTCAGTTTTGATATCAATAGGTTACTCGTTCCTTTCTTTTTTCTGCTTTTAAGGTTCATTCCTCTTATGAATCTGTTCACCTGTTGAGTCTGTGTACAATGTCTTCCTAGCCACACTTGCCAGAGACCTAGGATCAATTGCACAATAGCATAAATGCCTGGAGACCAGAGGGAAATGGTGTTTAATCGACCACAGTCAATCAGATCTGAACAGTTACCTGGGATTTTGTTCACCGGGAAATATTCAAGTTGTACAAAAAGCTCCTGAAGTTCCAGAGGGATAAGAAATTTCTATTTAAAAATCAGATAAGGACAGAGGAAACTGATTGTCAAAATACAGCAAAGGAATTTGATGAATAACTCAGCTTGGAAGTAATTGATTTTATAATTCTCATTTTACTGGCAGTTCAAATGACCGAGTGAAGTTAGAACGACCACAGCCCCTCAGTTAAGCTTAGGGCTAACTTTAGTTACAGGACTCTGCTTTTAATCATGATCAACTTGTTAGTCATCATCATACAGTGCAGACCAATTTCCAGTTCTGGAAGATCGCTGTAGTCAGTTCATAAATATCTGCATTTGTCAGAGAAATTGAATATCAGATAATATCTGAAGTGGTGAAGACTAAAAATTAACATCTTCATCACTTCTGACAGCATCTGGCATTAGTAACAGCTACTAATACTTTTTAAATGTAGGGACTATCAGCAGCAAAAAATGCTCTAAGTGGGCGTAATTTTAGCGCTGCGTTTTGTACTGAAACACAACTTCAGTTCAAAGCACAACTATCACTAACAATTTTGTGTATAATTATAAACTTAAGAAAAGTGTTGAAACAGATAATTTACACATGAATGATGTTACAAAGGAATTAATTTCAAGACTTTTTAACTGACAACATTAGAATTTTTTCAATTATGTGTAATTTGTTAGGCTTTGAAATTACTGATTTTGTCCAGTTTTGATGAAATGAAGTAAGTCAGCTCCTGTTCCATGCCTAATGTTTCCTTTACTTATTATTTAGAAATTGCTAAATGTTTTTGGTGGGGACCCTTTCTAGACCCAGTGGACGGGAGTCTTCAAACAGCTGAGGGCTATCTTGCAGAGATATTGATTGAGCTAATTATTTTTTAAATGTGCCTTTGTACATATTTTTTCACAACTATTTCTCTTCCCATTAGGCTGTATGCATATGTTGTATGTCTTGTTTTCTAAGTCATCCTTATCTCAACTATTCTGTTCTCCTTGCCTGTTTGGCTGACTCTGACCGTTGTCCTGGGACACTGCAAATCAAAGATGTTTTCCCTTGAGTCTGATATTCCAGTTTCCCCATCTTCCAGTAAAGAGAGACCAAGTTTGATGGCAATATTGTGTAATCTACTGCATGCCAGGAATATCTTACATACAGTTCTTTAGAAGGACAATCTGGTAATGCATGTCACCAAACTGCTTTTTAAAGATGATTAATGGTCTTTTAAATGATTCCTCAGGTGAGCTGTAGATCTTCATTATCTTCTCCGAGGACATTGCATTAGATTTATTTGGAGAAAATGAAATTAGGGTCATGAACCCTTCTTGAAAAACTAATTTATATCTTCTGAATTATTGAGAAGCACTATACTCTAATGATGTGATATGGTTGTTGATATTATAAAGACAACTGTCAATAACATCCAGAAGATAACTGTTATTTCTTATTTAACAACTTGGGAAGTTGCTGCTGTCTTTAAAGCTATTTTTAATAGCTGCCGTTCCTACTTCAGTTTCATCTGGATACACTCAAATTTTATCTGACTACCCAATAATTAGCTGCTGTCAATCCAATCAGTGCTAGATTGGCTAAGCTATTTTTTTCTAAAATGCAAAAGTTGTCACAACACTGCTTGACAATATTATGTCATGATGACGTTAGGTACTTTGCCACCTCACCCACTGCATAATGGTTAATTTGAGCAATATTAAATGAATGATAGGATTTAGGATTTTGATGAGCCAGAATTTGCCTGAAGAAGTATTGCCACACAGAATATTTGTATATCGTTTATTTGGATGAAGAACATCACAAGGAAAAAATTCTGTCATTTGCTATTGGTACATTAAACCCTTCCAAGTAAAACACAACATCTAGATCTGAAAATAGAGGCTCTGGCCTATTTTGCGAGCTCCTCATTAGCTGACTGGGAGTTTATGCAGTGAGGAATCTTAGTGCTTGGGTTTTTGATGCTCTATCACTATGTGTGGCCGTATATTTAATTCTGTCAGGGGTGTATGGAAAACTTTGCACAGCAGATGCCTTGTACCTCCATGATGTTTGGGAAGTGGGTGGTTTGCATGGAAGTACAATTCTTTCTTTAAAATTTTCTGCTGATCTTCAGTTTCTCCATGGTTTCCTGTTCTACAACTATTTAAACACCTCCAAAAAAACTGTGCTAGCTTTAAGTGGTCTTTAGTGGTCTTAAACATCCTCTGTGGTGCAAAGAGGCTTTGCTGTTTGAATTGCAATCTTTTTAATACCCAATAAACATGTTTTAATATATAACCAAGATTAAAGAGGGCTTTAGCCGTGGACTGCTGATTAAACTGACATGTTCTAGAATTTCTGTGCATCACCACTCAACAGTACAGCTCCAAGCACAAGGCAGCTGCTTGAAAAGAGTGGGTGTTTTGTGAAGCTCCAGTGATCCTACTCAGACTCAATGGCCTAGTCTCTGGTGATCCACAAGCACCCATGGAAGCCTCTGGTGTACCCAGGTTTAACCAGGTTGCCTTCTCAGGCCTGGAAGTCGAGCCTGTCACACACAGGCAGTGCACAGAACGTCCTTCCTTTCGAGACTGGCAGCTCAGGCTGTGTTCCATAAAGGGACTGTCAGCCCCATAATAGGCGTCATCGCACCAGCGTTTTGGGCGAGGAGCTCCATTGTGTGAGCACAATGTCTGCTCGAGGTAAAATGTTCTCAGCGCAATGGCTGTCAGAAGAATGACTGTTATCTCTCAGATTCTGGCAAGCACTTAAAGGTCAGGGTTTAGGTTTTCAGGTCCACAATGGTATCTTGCTAAGCACAGAGTGTCCATAGCACGTGTAATTCTTTCAGCCAGCCCTCTCTGAAGATGGCTTAATGCTCTTCACACACCTAGGATAAATCTGCAGCCTCACTCCTGCACAGCAGCTTTCAAGGCTTCTTCAGAGTTTGATCCAGGCCTCCTTCTTTTACCAAGGCACACATCTTCTGTGTGATCCCCTACGAAAACAGCTGGAGCAGTGGAAGGCAGCACGGACTGTGAGCGTGCTGGGGCCAGTTAGTATCTGTTCCCTTTGTTTGTGTATTTCTGTTTGGTTATCAAGTCCTCCAAAATATTAATATGAACTAACCCTTCCATCTTAGACATTTCTTTTAAAACCAAATACAATCTGTTACCCCAGATGACATCATTTGCTAATTAAGAAAGCTAGATAGATTACTACAAGAGTATAAATTTTTCACCTGAGGTATTTCTAACAGCCCTTACAAAGGGAGTTACTGTGGTGAGTCTCAGCATAGTGAAAAAGGCATTCTGTGTATCTCTGCAGCATAATTGTGGTAGAACAAGTCCTGAGCAACACCCCTGTATGTTGCTGGAGATGTCATTGCCTGTGATTTAAAGCTCTAGAAGAACTATACAGCCTTTGGCTAAGCAGCTTGGTAGCAATGGTTAAAATACGCTTCAACTGCACTATCACTTTCCTTTCTAAAAGTCAAAACAGGTCAGCGAAGGTGACAGAAAGTTCTTTCTTCTGCTTGCCTTCATTAAGCTTTTGTTTAAAAAAGAAGGCAGAAGGGACTGAAGCATGCAGGAATTGCCTCAGTAACCTTGCAGCAAACTGCCAGAAAGTTTTCCAAGGCTCTCATGCAATTGAACCTGGTGAAAGGAACCTACTCCCCTAGTCCTGCCCACAGCCCTCCTTAATAAGGTTTCTGGAGGTTAGGGTTTTTTTCTGTACACTTAATTGTGTAGGCCTCCCAACAAACTGGTGCCAGCCTGAGAGAATCGGAGCTGATGTTGATAGTGGGGAAGGGAAAAAGCCGAGCTGAAGGGAGGACGTTCAGGGGTGGGCAGGAGAGTGGGGACAGCAGTCTCCAGTTTCCACTGCTGGCCAGCATACAGAAGTCACCAGTTATGATTGGGTTACAAGCTCATGACTATTTAGGCTTGGACATGGACTTGAAGCCACTTCATGTCAGTACAAAGGGAGGAATGTAACACTGTCTCTCCAGTGCCAGGGGGGAGAGATTTGTAGGTTGGTATGTGACCTTCACTGCTGGCCCATGCAGGTGCTGTTCAAAGGCTCTCCCCATTCAGCTCTTGATACTGATACTAGATTAAAAAGAGAGAATGAAAAAAGTCCTTGTTAAAAACTTTCCTCTCTGTTTTTTCCCTTTATCTCTGTGAACAAGTTGTCTTTTGATTTGCTTGGGTTTGTGGGTTTAGGAGGCTGTTTTCCTTTCAAGGACTTACTCTGGTACTATGTATTTTTTCCCTTAGCGAACAACATTTAACTCAGTGAAAGAAGATTTTTCTTGAAGCAATTCTTGGTATTTAAAAAAAAAAAGGTTTTAGTCTGTGCCCATGCTGTCTTGTCACACCAGCTTTTTTACATTTTAAATTGTAGCTCCTTACCTGTATTCCAGTGCATGTGTTAAAAGAATCAAATCAAGGAAAAGAGAAGCATGCAAAGCCAGAAAATCAAATCAGCAGGGCAATTAAAACAATAGCTAGTAATAATCTTACTGGCTGCTGGTCAGGGAAGGGACCAGCATCCTCCCTGGTCTCTGGCACCATTTTCCGAGGTCAGTTGTGTTCCCTAACAGCCCCACTG
Source organism: Mohoua ochrocephala (assembly GCA_013398855.1). Lineage (NCBI taxonomy): Eukaryota > Metazoa > Chordata > Aves > Passeriformes > Acanthizidae > Mohoua > Mohoua ochrocephala. Next base: position 1,504,708 of record VZTA01021321.1, on the reverse strand, counting down.
GTGTGTGCACTTGGGTAACTCACGGTGTTTACAAAGTCTTCAGAGAGGACGTGTTTGAGAGCTGTTTAGGGACTGTGCCGCGCCATCCCGTAGTCGGAAGCGGAATGGACCAGCCTCCCTCAGGCTGCAAAGCAGACAGCATCTATCAGCAAAGACTCGGCTTAGCACAGATGCTCGGGACTAACTTTTGTACTAGAAAGATCTCAGGATTTCTGGGGAGATGGAGTGTGCAGCAGAGCAAAGTTTGTGTAAATGTCTCGTGCCAGTAAGTGCTTAGGTCAAATTTCTTCTCAAGGCCTCTTTGGAAGGCTGCAGAACTATGATGCCCACTTTTAAAGACAGTTCTTTCCCTGTATGCATGCTAAAAGGACCAAATGTGTAGAACAGAGTTGCTCCCTCTGCTTCCAAATTCCCTCCCTGGAATGCTGTGCAACCGAGCAAGCCTGCCCAGCCTTAGCAGCAATTTTTCCTTAACCCTCATAGGGTTTTTCGATTGAAGTGGTTGGTATAATTAAAAAGCAGCTCGACTGCTGCTGAGTTTCTTTGTTTTATATTTACTGGAGAAAACCACTGGGCTGTTGATCTGTGAGTTTTATGTTATTATTTAATTACATTGAGGGAAGACCCAGCATTTTGGATAATTTATTTTGAGTGCTGTATTTTTCAGGGCTTCGTTTGGTTCTTGTATTAATCCCCTTCCTTCACAGAAGTTTACATATTGTTTTGGATTATTTATACTTCACTGTGCTTCCAAATCCATTATTAATCACACAGGTATTGAAATACATTTCACAGATAATACTGGACATACTGCTGTATTGTTTGCTCACATAATAGTCATGCTTTCACTCGGCAGGTTTCTCATACATCAAATTATCATTAGATAAGAAAAAATGTTACGGTGAAGATTTGCCAGCAACTTAATGCTGAACGCTCAAGCAAAACCCTGATGTTTCCCATTCCAGGTGATGACTCCTGGGGACAATAAATGAGCAGATGCTCTAGTTAGATGAGAGCATATCACCTTCAGGGATGTGAACAGTGCAAGGTTCTGCTCAGTGGACCTAAAGGAAACCTCTTGTTCATTTTTTCTCCGGCAGCAGTCCAGATGACTAAACAAGAGAGATTTCTTTCATGGTTGCATTTTGGTCAGTATAAAAAGGGACCATATTTTAGTTTTGAGAGTGTCCTGCAGCTATCAGTGACTGTAAGCCTAAGAACGTAGGGCTGGAAAGGACCATCTGAGGCACGGTATCCAGTTTCTGGGTTATCCAGCCTCTAGAAACCCACAGGCTGCAGGCCATGCTTCCCCAGGCTCCACTGTGTCATCGCAACCTCACAGCAAAACCCCAAAAACCTCAACTAAAAAGAAAGGAAAATCAAAGGAAAAAAACAAGAGTGATAAAGAGTTTTAGCAACAGTCTAGACCCTTGCAAGAGCATAAAATATTGGATAAAGCTCCTTGATGATCCCAGCAGGCAGCCCTAGCCTACTGCACAGAGGGAGACAAACTTCCCTGTCCCCTGTTTGCTTTGCAGGCTTTTCCACTGAACTCTTGTGTAAAAATGGGCTTAACCCTGAGAGTTCGAACACGTGTATCAGTCAAACCCTGGGACACTAACACTGCTGAGAGCTGCAGCATTTTCCACCCTGGATTTAGTCTCTGCCTGCTGGCCACACCAGGGCCAGGTGTTTGAGAGCCAAAGGAGAGCACAGCTTTGCACACTGGAGACAGCTCATCCATGAGCACATTTCCCTGCACGGTAGGGAACAGGGCTGTTCAGGGGAAAGGGGTGCACCTACGCTGTGCAACACAGAGGTTCAGGCTGGGTCCTTGAGACAGTTTTTCCATCCTCAGTGTGGTAGAAATCTCAACATGGGTCCCTAGCTGTGGTATAGCATGGCACTGGCCCAAGAGTCATTCTGAGCTGGCACTGGCTTAGGGAGCTTAAGTCTGGGCATAAATACAGTGCAGGGACCGTGGAAGAGCACACAAAAGTTGGAGATCTCAGTGCTGTTCCCATGTCAGAGAAGAATCTTCAAATACCTCTCTTTTTCCGTTTCCACATCTGTACTTGAGGGAGAGTAATAGCACTTTGACACAAAAGCATTTTTCTGGCCCTTGGATGGATGGTTAGTGCTTGACATTAAGACATAAATCTCTTAAAACTGAGGACTGGTTAAATAAGTAAAATATTATTACAGAAACTATCTTAGCTGTTCAAAATGACCTTTCTCCTTAAATTAGCACAAGTGAAAAAGGAATAATTGCTTTCTGTCTGCCCACAGAGTCAGGCACACACAGAGTCCTCGAGGTTTTTTAGACTTCACAACAGAGTGGAGGACATCCACTGTGTCATCCTCACCAGTTCCTGCAGTGTCTGGCTCTTTTCAGCACAGTAAAAGGTCGCTTTCTGCAGATAAACAGCAACAGTAATAATGTCTACATCACTCAAATGGAATCTCTTCTCTGTAATTCACAGGAGTAGCAGCACAGGTTTATAGAATTTCCTTCCAGTGATCTCAAAGGACTCTGCAAGTGGAAAAAAAAAGCTCAAAATCCCCACCCAGTCACTGGGCCCCAGTGTGACTATTTCGCAGGTGGCAGAGACATGTCACAAGCAAGAAGTGACTCATCAGATACACACATGAGAGCTGGGGCACAGCAAAGAGCAAAAGAAATTGACTCTGTTGCCTGCCTGTGCTAAGAGCTGATCTTAAAAAAATGAAAAAACACATAAGATAGAAGTGGGGATTTGTTTCTGTTGCTGTTTGAATTTAATGTTAAGTCATGTGTAAATGACTCTGTATCCTTCCTTTTAGTGTAATATTGGCTTTAATTTGGCTTAGCCTTTGGGAAGGATGTTTGATCGACTGAATTAGAGAAGGAAGCTCAGTCCACAGGCGACTCTACCAAAACCATTTTAAAGATTGGCTTAAGTTCAGCCCATTTTGAGGACTCATGAAATCTCTTTATATGGTGATATTTATAATTTATGTGCAATGTTCCTAATCTCTATCATTTATATAATTAGAATACATTAATGTGGTTGTTGTAGATTCATTTTTCTGCAGAGAAGCACCACTGTGCATCCCAATTAACAGCTGGGCCAGGGTAGAGTCCTCTGACCCATGAGTCTTCTAGCTCAGAAAGGCCTTGAAAGCAGCAACTTCAACTTGCCTTTACAAGTTTCTTCGTTATAATTTTTCCTCCCAGACCTGTGTATGAGCTTTGTTGTTTTATTTGCTAGTTCAAAAGCCTCTACACTGCCTACTTTTAGATTGTTATTTCTGGGCCCAAAATAACGGGACTGCACAGAGGAAACACAGGGGATGTCTTGGGGTGGAACAACGCCTTCAGTGGGTCTAGATGGAAAGCTCTCTGGGGACAGCACCACCTTCCTACTTTGCTGAGTGTCCAGCTCACTGGGGATTTGCTCTGGGACAAGAGATCTTGCCAGAAGGCATTTGGGTGCAAAGCAAGACAGTTTAGAGTAAAAGAGCTCGAGAAGTTGCTTTTCCTGAAAGAAGGGGAAAGGCTGTAAAAATGAACATTTTATTTGGGAGGAGAGGGTTGCTGGATGATTTTTTTTTTTAAAACAGCAACATCATGACCCCTTCCATGTTCATGTGTCATTACTTCTGTGAAAACTTGAACTATCTCCTCTGTGTTCAGGTTTGCAACATCAAAAGGACCATAGAACAGTCTTCTTTGATGTTAAATTTTTCTGCTGATGCCGTCTGTGGTCAGGTAATACCACATGATTAATGTGAAAAGATTGAATTTGCTTATTTTCCCATGTTCACTAGCAAAGCAAAGGTGCAGTGCATCCATGGGATATGAGATACAGTCAATCAAGAAAATCCTAAGTATTAGAAAACATATTTTTGGCTTTCCAAAAATCAACCCTGATGTATTTTCTTTGGTTTTCTTTTCTTTTTTTTTTTTTTTTTTTAATGTGTGTGTTTGCATAATTGCTTAATATTAAAGAGAGTGTGGTTTGGTCATTTAGTTAGTAAAATCAGGCCTTGGGACCGGGAAGAACTGGCTCCTCTCACTCAGCTCAGCTATTGGCCAGGACAAGCAAGTCACTTTGCCTTTTTATAAAATAAGGATAATGGTTCCTCCATTGTAAAGATGTGAGATCTACTGCTGAAAAGCAGTACATGAGAGTTAGGTAATATTATTTCTGGCTCTCCTACAAATGTGCTTAGTGTTCAGTTTTCCCATCTGTAATGTGGGGATGTTAGAACTAATCTACCTCCCAGGGTTGTTTTGCTTAATTCCATAAAGTACTTGAAAACCTCACATGGAAAGAGTTATAGGAGCACAAGGTTTCTTAATAAAGCTCATTCATGAGTAATGTATTTTTGAAGTAAGTGACTTGAACCTTCACCCATAGTTGGAAACCAACATGAGCCAAGTCTTCTTTGTTGTTCAGCAAAGGTTGGTTGATTTTTTTTTTTCCCCTTACATATTTAATTCTCATATGGCTTCACATCTCTGGTTTCTGGCTATGATTGAAAGCAGAAATTCCAAATACCACAAGAGAAGACTGGGGTTTTTTGCTTTATTTTCCTGACCCTCCCAGAAGCTGGAAGTTTTGAAACGTGTAAGAGTCTTCCCCACCATCCAGTTCTCAGTCCCCCCTGCAATGATAGGTGTCCGAAGTAGTTTTCTCAGAAAACTGAGACTTACCCAGATGCAGCCTGTACCCTGCACCCTTTGGGACCTGCTCAGCCACCTTGAACGTGACAAGTGACTCTGAGGTGTAGCAGGGCTGCTCTATTCAGACAACCACTAGGTGCCTTATCAGCACTGATCTGCCCTGCCTTTAGCGATACAAGACCACATTCAGTCTCATCTACTGCGCTGCTATTGTTGTTGATCGCTGCACAGAGCATGGGGAGGCTCTTTAGAAGCGCTGCACAAATGCTGTGGCTGAGATGGTCTTTACGTCAAAGGGCTGTGAGAGAAAATTAGCCAAAACTCATTTATCTCAGTATCAAAATTCCTACTAACTGGGGAGGAAGCGAAGTTGGACCAGGCTAGAGGCTGTCAGGGAGCCTGGCCATCACACCGTGGGATGCATTACAAACCCGGATTTGCAGGATCTCTGCCTGCAAATAATCCACACTCGCAGTGCTCTGCACATATCATTTGATGTGTGTAACAGAGGGATGGTGCCAGGAGCACAGAAGCTAACTTGGAGCTTGGGGAAGTTTTCAATCGGTTTTGCCAGGGTTTCCCTCGGTGGGAAGGCACGGACGGCTTTCTCCTGCCCCCTTCTGGTGCAGCCCTCAAATGTGGCTCTGGAAGCAGTAGGCTGGAAAAATGGCACCTTCGTTTTCCAGGGGATTTGCAGCTGGCATATGTGGCAAAGTTGGTCCGTTTTCATGGCACGAAAAGGAGGCGTTATCATTATTTTTATTTTCATTTTTTACTTCTTGGCATTGTAAATCCAATTGAGCTCTGTGAAACAAAACCGAAGCTGGGTCTGGTCAATGCCAGTCGAGTGGAAAGCAAAATGTAGAATATTTCAGGTATACGATCTAATGCCCTTCATCATGGCAGTACACTGCCTTAGGAAATATTTCTATATTTCTTTTTTAAGCTGGTGTGATACTTAGCCAGCTGAAGAATAATGTAGTGCAAATAATTTGAAGAAGGTAGATAAGATTATGTAATCCTCGACCAAATATGAGGACTTTATTCTAGGGGATAGCTGCAAATCCAGAATTTCTCCTCAAGAGTAAAACTTGGCAGTGGGTGCAATGCTCTCAACCTGCACTTGAACAAAAGGCAGCCCCTGGGCTCTGCACTCCATGGAGGGACAGGGCTGTTGGGCAGTGCCCAGACTCCTGAGGTCTGCGGCATCGTCGGGTTCACAGGCCAGAGCAATCTTAACTTCTGCAGTGGTTGCCCACCAGTAAAGCAGTCAATCGATGTCTAATAAGTCAAAATAGCTACTGTATGGAATTGCTTCTCACTTAAACCCTTCAGCCTTTTGGATGGAGCACAGCTTGAGTATGGTTGAACACCAACTAAAACAGAGCTGCCTAAAAGTGGGCATCTTAAATCCATCAGTCTCTCTTCATATCTGCATTAACTTATTTCACTTTGTAAAATGATTATCATTCACAAAACCAGAAAAAGAGATACAAGGATTTTCAGGCCTTTTGGTCACCATATTTTGAAATAACTCCAAGATCTTCCTGTCTGTGGACTCAAAACTGTGTTCTGCTCTTGATGTAAGTTCTCTGGATATCAACATGTTTCTGAAAAAAAAATAAATCACAAACTGAGAGATTTTAAGCACAGAAAAAGAACTGATGAGGAGTTTCTGACTGTTTAGTTAAGTATCTGTTCCCTTATCATGCCTAACATATGTCTATTGCAGAGGTTAAGTCTTCTGAATTTTCTAACAATTTGGAAACAGCTTTTTATATATGTATAAGTATCAGCCAGCTGTGACTGTGCTGCATTTTCAGAAGCTGTTTGTATTTCCCGGGAAGGTGTTGAACTTTCCATCAAGTCCCGCGTGGTTGTCCAGACTGTTGGGAGCACTCCTTCTGCACAGCCATATCCCAAGCTGAGCTGAAGTAGGTGCTCAAGAGGGTGTTATCTTTCTTCAATATGTATTTGAAAAGCACATCTTGCAGCACTAATGATACAGATTTGTCTCTTTTAAAAATAATACCTTTTTCTATAATGTATTTTGGCTGAGTAATTTCCATGTGAAGTTGAGCAATTCAGTTCTCTCTGGGTACCAGGCTTTCTGTATGGAGTTGGAGAAAGGTGGGCGATGCTTTGTGGTGCTCGTGGCTGTGGAGCTGCAGCATCGGAGGGGGGACAGAAAACCACATCGTTTCTGCTAAATGGATGGTATCAGAGACAGGAGAAAGACACAGGACTTCCCATTTTCTTTTATTCATGTCCAGTAGTTTTAAGGAGAAGGTCTGGCTGCACAAAGCTCTCTCTGCCTGAGTGTTGTTTTTTAGGGAAATTTCCAGAGAGTAATTCCTTTCAATAAGTTTTTCTGGATTTTTCCATTGCAGGTTGTATCGGGCCAGTTTTTGAAGGGTTGTGACTCTCTGATCCATTTTGATACTATCTGGATCCATCAGTGTTGCTGTTAAAGCTGAAATGCATAGAGAGGTCTGAACAAAGCCACAAAAATTTTGGGAGGTGAATCATTTGTTCACCACTCAAAAATTCTGTTATGGGTGGACTTTTGAAGAAAATTTTCCATAAATTTATGTTTATATGCAACAGACCACAAAGACAAAACAATTTCAAATCAAACAAAACAGTTTAGTCAGACTGATGGATTTAACCTTTTTTTTTTTTTTTCATAGTTCTTTTCATCAACAAACAGGCATGAACTTCACTTCAGGGCAGTGTGAATGTTTTTTTCTCCCTTCAAGTTCACCTGGCAAACTGAAAAATTAGTTATTTGTACATGCCTGGTTGTGAATCATCTTGACTCAGATGTGTCCCTGCTGGGGAGGACACGTTAGCCCCTACCACCTTTGCATGGTGCTTTGAATTTTCAAGTTCACCATAATCCAATTTGGCCTCAGATGACCTGAAAAATATCATTTCTCAAAAAGCACTTGAACTGCTACAGGGCTTCAGGGCAGGTAAGTACTGAGATAGGTATTAGATAACCAGAACCTCAATTTCTGATCTCTCTCAGACACTGGGATAATGAAAAGCAGGCAGATGTACCTTCTAGAGTAACTGAGCTATAGAAGTTTTGTAACATCCCATAATGTTATGTTCAAATTTTCATTCTATTGGGCTTTCTGCATAACAGAGGTCCTACCTATCCTCACTACTTTTAGCGTCACGACCATGACTTTTACTTGAATCATAGTACAGAAATTACAGCAATAGGTGGGACCTCAGGAGGTAACGTAGTCCTGTCCCTCCCTAAGCAGAATCAGTGTGATAGAATAGAATAGAATAGACTGTTCCAGCTGAAAGGGACCTACAATGATCATCTGGTCCATCCGCCTGACCAGTTTGGAGCTGATCCTTGTGGGTCCCTCCCAACTCAGAACAATCCGTGATTCTGTTAAGATTCTGAAAGTTAAAGCCTGTTAAGGACATTGTCCAAATTCCCCTTAAATGCTGACAGGCTTGGGGCATCGACCACCTCTCTAGGAAGCCTGTTCCAGTGTTTGACCTCCCTCTTGGCAAAGAATTGCTTCATAATGTCCTGTCTAAATCTCCTCTTGGAATACTTCTGAAGCATTCCCATGTTTCCTACCACGGGATCTTAAGGAGAAGGGATCAGCACCTCTCTCTCTGCTTCCCTTCCTCAGGAAGCTGTACAGAGCTATGAGGTTGCTCCTTAGCCCCCTTTTCTCCAAGGAACTGAAGGTATTTGTGTAAAGAAGTCTTAAAAACGTCAATGATTCTACAACTTCCCCAGAAAATTAGTCTGCAATGCTTACAACTAGAAACAATTATTTCTCTGTCTCACATATGGGGGTTTTTTGGTTTTTTTTTTTTCAATTCTAAAAAATTTATTTTTAAAAGTCTATCCTAGATGTACAGTTGTTGGAGTTGTAGTACCATCAGCATGTCCTGTGGTTAATTAGAGTAACTTTATTATTAATTTTTAGCTCACTTTCAAGTTTGGTTTAAAAATCTTTTCCTCTACTAGATTGCACTACTCTACCAGATTAGAGGTAACTTTCTTGCAGACATCCAGAGATTCTGCACTCCGAGAAGACCACGCAGTCATCACATTTTCTCTCCCACATGTCATAGACTTTTATATTTCATGCTGTTACCCAATACTTTGCATTTGAATTAAGCATAGCTTTTATTTTGGCTAAAATATATTTTCTGGAAAAGCATCTAATTTTGATATGAATACATCAGGAAATGGATAATCAATCATTTCCTTTAGAAGTTTGTCGCAGTGGTTAATCGCTGTCACTGTTTGAAAAATTGTGACCGTTTTGAATTTCTGATTTCAGCTTCCAGTTACCGGTTCTCATTATGCTTTTCTCTGCCAGATGTAAGAACCCTTTAGTATCCAGTATGTTCTTGTCTGGAAGTAACTACACGGTGTAATCAAGACATCACTCATCTTTTTCTTCACAATAAACTCAGTGGATGGGTCTTTAAATCTCTCACGGTCAGGTGTCTCCTTCATTCATCAGGTCAGTCTAACACTTGTTCTTTCTTGCAATTTCAGTTGTTTATAGAGGTTGGTAAAAACTGGACCAGATTTCTGTGAGATGTTGTACTGCGAGGAGATAAAAACACATTGCTGCTCGCTGCTCCCTTGTTTGTGGGTATATGGATCATGGGAACAACTTGTCCTTTTTTATAGTCTTTCCGGAACTTGTATTTTCATGCTGCGTTACTTGCCCACTGTGATTCCCAGACCTTTCTCCAGAATCACAGCTTTCCAGGATCCAGGGTCCTATCGGGTTTATTTTGCTCTCTGCCTTACAGATCACCTTTGTACTGACTGCGTTTCATTCAAATGGGCTCCCTTTAACAAGTGACCCAAAATACTGTCAGCATTAGTATTTTCTCCTCATCGTTATTTACCAGGCTGCTAATATTTGTGTCAGCCATCTGTCTATCAGTGCTGACTTTATATTCCCTTGCAGAGCATCAGTGAAAACGCTGAATAGCACCGAGTATACTTCAAAGCCCTGCGGAAAGCCAGTAAAGAATCCTCATTTGATGATGATCTGATTGACGCAGCTGGGTTTTGAGTTATGCTAAATAGCCATGTCTTAGGCATTTAACATAAGTTTTCTTCATGTTATATAGTGTTTAGCTAGAAGTATGTCATGCACTAAGTCTAAAGCCTCGAGAAAGCCTGCTACATCTGTACAGTTGGCTTTTTTTTTTGCAGGCAGAACATGAAACCAGTTTTATTTGAGCTATTTTCCATAAACCCACGTTGACTGGCAGTAATTAAAATCTTGTTCTTTCATGTTTTAGCAGTTCAGTCCTGTCTCAGTTTTTCCACTTTTTTACCTGGGATTGATGTGAGGTTAGCTGCTCAATAACTCCCCTGTAATTGCACTTGGTTTCCTGTTCTCCCTCTCTCCCCTTCTCCCTCTTTATCTCTCGCTTTCTTTTTTTTTTCCCCCAGGTTACTACCCTGCTTCCAGTCACCTGGAATCCCTCTGATATTAAAATTTATTAAAAATTAACATTAGCAAGCCAGAGTTCTCCTCAGTCAAATATTTTAGGACCACTGGGTGTTATTTATCCAGGCCTGCTGATTTAAAAACGTTTATCTCTACTGGATGATGTTTAACATCCTGCTTATTTCCTAATGGGCTGGAAAGTACTCATTCAACCTTGGTCTCATATAAACACCATCAAGATATTACTTTTCAAAATACCAAACGGAAACATTTATTGAACAAGTCTGGCTTTTCGTATTGTTTTTTGCAATTTTACTGTATGCAATTCAAACACTCCTCAAAATATCCTGCTCAGCATTGCCATGGGCCAGTTTTTCACAATCTCTTTATTTTCCAGCATCAGTTTCTCTTCACTTCAGACAGTTGCTGTATTTTCCCCATTTGTTGAATCCTTAAAACACTTTTGGTTTACCACTGGAGTAGTTGAGCCTTAGCCAGTCTGTCCTTGATGATGCTGATGGACTGACTATTCTGAAAGAACTTCTGATTTCCATTCATGTTTTCCTCTCTGATTCCTTCCTCCCACTCACTGTTTTCTCATAATTTTCCTCAGCTGGAGGATATTAGCCATTGGGAAGCACCAGCTACAATTGTCTTAATTTTGTCCACTTTTAATTACCAGCTCTTAGGATAATGTCACTTGCCAGCTGTATGACTGCTACATTCTCTGTTAATCAGAATGAGTTGCAAAATGAGTAGTTCATGTTGGATGCAGTATCTTTTCCTGATGTAAATGCGTAAGGGCAGGTTGTCATCCCATCACTTCCTCACTCTCATTTGGATGAACTGCACTGCACCCAGGATTAATGAGATCATTAAGATTTCTCCAGAAACGTGGGTCAGGTCTGGGAATCGTGCACTGGATTCAAGCCTGAACCTCACCTTCTTCAGAGCATAACAGATATCAGGCTTTGCTTTTCATTTTGGCCTTACCTCACATTCGGTTCATTCCTCTCTGCCTAAATTGCTCCATATTCTGATGCCTTCCTCAGGGCTCACTGCTGCAGATGGTGTATTTATATTAACTTAAAGATTGCATTCCATTCCATCTTTCAAATGAGATTAATATATTTTTCAGGCCATTGTGGTTACCCGACCTGACCTCCTATAAACGCAGCCTATAATTCTTCACCCAGATTCCAGCATCTGGTCCTATAACTCATACTTGAAACACGGCACGTCTTTTTTAGAAATGCATCTCGTGGACATGTAAAGCCTCTGTCACTTGGATATTTTTCCTTATTTAGAATAAAATCCAGTCTCTTGATAATGCATAAACATCGCACTACCTATGGCTGTTTATAAGGTGCAACAGCGTCATGCTTTTAACTGTGTTTCAATACCTGCCTTCTGCCTACCTAAAATACTGCCCTTAGTGTCTTCCAAGTGGGTATTGTCCCAGCCATGGACATGGGATCTGGAAGCCACTGAGAGTTACAGATGCTTAATGAAAGATGCATGATAAAAAACAAAATAATCCAATTATTTATGGTGCCATCCTTCTTAGACACACGTGGCAGGGGTTGACTGACTGTATCTCTGATTGCTATGTTTTACATTTCTGTAATGTCTTTCAAATGAGGATGGAGATACAGCTGCTGGAATTAGGGGGGCATTGTCATTTGCTCTGTGAAATGGACACACGTTTTTGTATGTGTGATTAGTGTCAGAAAACAGGAACTGGAGGAGAGTGTTCAACATCTTTACTAGTACTCCTGGGGTTTACACTTATTTTTTATTTCATTTAATTTCTTTTTCTGCAGTGAGATTTTACACTGAACCCTAATATACTTCTGCAGAATGGCATTCTCCTGGGCCTATTTGAAATTCTTGATCTTTTCTGCATCTGTTTAAATCCTGCGTTCACGCACGTACAGTACGAGGTCAACCCTTTTGTTTGTTATTTTTATGGAGTTTAAAGAAAGTCCAAATACCTGACCGAGGTACCTGTCTGGTGCAGCCTTGTGACAGTTGCAAAATCTTCAGGCTCGGAGAGTCACATGATTAACTGTTTCTTGAGGAACACAGGGAACCATAAAATCAGGAGTGCTCTTTGCAGCTAACGGGTGGCTTGGGCTGGCTCCCCACCCATCAGAATGCAGAAGGTGGTGAGTTGCCTGCTCAAAGGAAACCAGCCAAGAATCTGTTGCCGACTCGTGCTCCAAACGGAGCCCTGCGTACAGGGAGGTTAAGAGCTCACAAACAAACCACAAAGCTGAGCTCTTCCTTAGGTTTATCACCTTCAAATTCGATCCTACCCCACAGTGTAGCTGACCAGCTTCAGAAGACCAAAGGGTGTGCTAGTAAAGATGGTCTGCCAAGAAGATTTTGGGTCATTTCTGCTGAAGTTACACTTGAGTCCAGGACTGGCACTTTCCAACTCAATATTGAACCAAGCCTCCAGTTCAGCATTATTAGAGATGTCACACTTCTAGGAGGCTGTTGCTCATCTGAAGCACAAAGCTGGGCTGCCTGTTGTGCAACTGTCTGCACTGCTAAAATCCCAAGAACTTGCTCATGAAAGGTGTAGTTTTGGAATGGCTACAGTTAGCCCTGAAATTATAATTACTTTCAATTTTTATCTGCTTCTTTTTGGTTTTCTTCCCAAAAGATAAACTCCCTTCAGACGTTTGAAGGGATTTTGTTATATTTGTGCTACATTTTATTGGTGTGAATCTTTGGGGAGAGGCTGATGTCTAAAGGAAATTTATTATTAAGAGCTAGCTATACTGTTTCCCAGCAGTGAGCTTGTTACTGACACATCTTCGTCTAAACTCTGTAATTGGTAATTATGTTTGTCTGACCTACATTCTTCTGCGTAATTGTACTGAGATATGGTATCTTTCAATTCCTCGGTAAAAATGTCCACACCAGTTGTGAAGTGTTGCTGGGCAGAAGCTTTCACCCTCAAAAGGCAGTAGTATTTTTGTGGTAGAGGATGCATTTTTTTAAAGGTATGTAGCACTAGAATCCTATGGGGGTAAAAAGCAATGTTGAAATAAGTTAGATATAATGACATGATTTTTCAGAACCTAGGAAACTAATGGTCAATTAAGTCCCAGTGGAGGGTGTGTATTAGCTTCCTAATTTGTTTTGGATCCATGGCTGGAATGTGTACGCACATGCTATTCAGTCCGGAGCATTCATGTGAAAGATCCTTTGGGTAATTTAACAGCTACAAATGGTACTTCCATCTAAAATTGTTATTGTGTTGTGTTTCTGCACCAATTGAGCCTTCAGTAACAGATCTGATGATCAGGTTAGAAAATTCCCTCTCCTATTGACTTTATCGTCAAAAAAAGGAAAATTCAGATTCCTTACAAGGTTCTTCAGAGAGTAAAAAGCCTTCCTTTCCACTTAACAAAAAATTTCATTTCCCATAAATAACATGGGAAATATCTTCCCTACTGCTTCACCTCAGAAGTTTTTCAACATTTTGCACCCACGAAGACTGGAGGAGCCGGTGGATTATTAGCATTTCCCAGTATGTGGACCAGATAATTCGACCAAAAACCTTGTTTCTGAGCCTTTCACTCTCTGGCTTATTGACCCAAAAGTTTTTCATCTGTTCCTTGGGGGCTACTGAGAATTCTGATATTTTCTCCATCTGTTTCTCGAAATTTCCCTTGTGAGCACTCGGCATGTTTCCCTGTTCCTTCCAGATGACCCTCTCTTGCTGTTCCCACTGGGTGTCATAAACTCCATGACTCCTTCCAAGAAACGTTAAGGTGAGTCGCATTTTATTTATTGTGCTGAGTAATGCCATTAACACGTTCCAAATTGATCCATCAAAGAAGTCAGCCTGGAGAGCCTGCTCAGTGAGCAACTTCAGGTCAAATATTTAGGTGGGGCACTGCCACTCACCTGAGCACTCTGCGAAGTTGTTATTGAAGTGTATCACCCAAAATACCCCTTTGGACTTTGCTGGAGTTGCTGGTCTCTTCCATGAAGTCAACCAGCTGCTCCTTTTAGAGCACCCCTCTGAAATGTGAGCACAGGACAGGGAAATTGTTGTCCCACTGGATCATTCATCTGGGAGAGACATTATTAATAAAAGGTGACAGACTTCCCATTGATTTGGGATGAAGGGATGTCTGTTTTATAGGTGGTTTGTTTTCTCATGTTTTGAGCCCAGTGCTGAGCCCCCGAGCACAGCCTGGCAGAGGCTGAATCTTGCTTTGGGCGAAGTGCAGTGTTGACACTTCCAATGGCTGCGATAAATGCAGTCTCTTCATCTGAGGGAAACCAAAGAAGTGAAAAAAACCCCCCAGAATCAGATAATTCCTTGTGATGTATTGGAAATATGAAAGCTGCCATCTGGAGCTTCTCAGAAATTGCCTATTTGTCCTCGAGCTATCTGTGGGGGACAAGAGACAGATATTTGTTCCCTAAAAACCCAAAGATGTTAACTGAATAAAAAGTTATTCTAAACCTATTTCTCCTTACGTATTTTGCTAGGTGACTTCACTGAAACTGTGTTGTTGCTCTTGATCCTGTTCTCTTCCAGCTGTGCATCCGCCTTGGTCTGCACACACCATAATGTTTCATGATCCACCCTTTGGGAGAGGGGGGAGCAACCCTAACAGGAGTCCCAGCCACAGGAGTGCTGGGCAAGCTGGAAGCCTGGCACACGGGGGAGAATGGGAAGAACAAGTCCACAGAATGACAGTGTTCCTGGTTACCAGGGAAACAGTCCTAAATTGGGGCTTTTTTTTTTTTTCAATCAGAATATTTGTTTTCATTTGAAATATTTTGATAAGGGGTTTAGTAGTTGATTTAAAAATAATAGTTTTCATGGGAATGTCTGTTTTTAAATTCTTACCTTTTTTAAAAATCAGTATTTATAACGTACAGATTTCAGTTAGAAAAAATATGGTGAGCTAAGTCATTTTCATCTTTTCATAAACACCTAACCTTGTACATAACTTCATGGAAACACAGAGATCATTGATGGGGCTGGAGGGACTTAGAGGGGTCCACTGGTACCGAAGAGGATCATCCACACCTGAATTTCCCCCAACAGGTATTTGTTTATCATGCTTGCAGAGAAGCTCCCATCGTGGAGATTCCTCAGTCATCTTAGGTGATCTTACAGCTTCCCTGCCCCCACAGTTAGTAAGTTTTTTCTGATATCAGTCCAATCTTTGTCACAATTTTAAAGCAGTTAAACACAAATGTTGACTTCGCTCTGCAAAGCAATCTTTTGCATGTTTGCAGACCATTATGTATCCCCAGCCTCTTCCAAATACAGTAATGTCAACATTACTTTCCTGGTCAGAGGTCTATAAATCCGTGACCTCTCCTGCTTGTTCTCTTCGTGCTCTGTATCTCTCTGGAAGTGTCATGCCCACGGCTCACACGAATGGTTTTATCCCAGCATGCACATTTCTGATTGCAGAAAGGATCCTACTTTTTAAGCAATATCTGCATCTTTTCCTTTGAGCTGAACAGATATCTCACTATATCCAAAACTGTGTGTTTAAACATATTTTACCCTTCATGCCTATATAACAACAATATTTTGACAATGTAATTCGTCAGTAGCATCCTCCTGTTAAGAGCTATCATCTATAATCTGAAGAAGTGATACAAATCTTAAGTACTCATAACCCTCTTGACTTGTTCATCGAAGATGATCTTACGTAGCCTTCACACCTGCCATTTCTCTGGCATTTTCCTCCACAGTATCCATTTGATGCTCATTAGGTTTTCAAGTTATTTTCCCAGCTTTTTAACTATGTGTGCAATCTTGTATTCTAAATAGGGTTGTTTATGCCCCATGTGTTTCAGTGAGTATTTTGGTAACAGTACACAAGCAGGCGATATATTTGTCCTACACATCTTTGTCCCAGCATTCTGCAGTTCCTTCCCACTCGTGCCTGAAAATTGGAGTACACTGTTTTTTTTCCTTCATCTCATCATTGTTGTTGTATTTTTTTTACCCTCTAGCATTTTTAGAACATAACATATTTTCATGTAAGTAGTGTTAATTATGTAACAGTAATTTATCTCAGATAAGATCTTTTATTTTTGTTTCAATTTGGCAATTAGAATGCAGAAAATTTCAGGCTTTGAACCCTGCCTTTTATGTCAAGTTGTCTGCCCACAACTGATGAGTATAAGTATCTTATTTGCTTCAGAAAAGGAAGTGAAAAAAGTACCATCTGCAAATTTATTGGGAATTTAAATATCTTGGAGGTATGGCTGAAGAAATAGATCATGGAGTAGTCAAAGAGTTGTTCTGTAATAGTGACCACAGAGTACTTTGATTCAATATCCTAAGAACCATTATCAAAGGGCATCAAGAATAAATGTAGATATTGCTTCAGACACATCAGGTTAAAGCAACTGGCCGGTGTCTGATGGACAGAGAACTGCATGGGAGGGAACCTAAATGAACCTTTTTTGCTCAGGCATCACAATTTATTGGGGTCTTTGAAGAGGTCAGCAAGCATGTGGATAAGGGAAAGCCAATACATACAGGCTACCTGGATGTCTAAAAACTATTTATAATGCTTTTGTGGAAACTGAATAATGGTTGGAGAAGAGGAAGGACTGTTGCATGAATTGAAATAGCTTAAAGTGTGTAAAATGGGGTAAATGGCAACTCTCACAGTGGACTGTTACAGGGATATGTAGAAATGTGAATGGCAAGTCTCACAGTTGAACACTACACAGATCTGTTTTAACCTCTGATCTTATAACCATTCCAGTGTTCTAATTTAGTCAGTGCACCATGTGCTTGATCCAGGACTCCTGACTGAATGGTAAGTCTTACCTCATATGTCCTAAATATGTTGCTTCCACGTGAACTCCTTCTTTAATGTGACTTCATAGAGATGGTGTTTGTTGGGGAACCAAAACCAGTGGGGACTCGGTGCTCTACTGCTTCATTAAGAAGCTCAATTTCTAACTTCAGTATCAATTACAGCAGACAATTTAGTGTTGGGTACACAGACAAGTTTGATCCGACATTCCCTGGCTGCCTTCCTGCAAATCTGGATGTTGATGTGGTGTCATCTTTAGGACACGGATGTTGTATTATCCTTAGGAGATCTTGCTGTGGTGGTACAGAGCAAGCACACTAGGTTTCCCAGTAATGCTGGGATGATCGGTAGTGCTCTGCTTTGTTCTTTTAATCTTATGGAAAGCATCTCTAGATATTCATCTATCTCTCACCATCCCCGAGGATACCTTAGTGACAGAATGATCACAATCACAGACCCCGATTTAGGGATTCTTTCCATGTTGGTAGAACACCGTAAGTCCCATGCTCTCTACGAGCTGCCATGGCACTGCTGTGCTATGGAGGATGTTACTCACTGCACTGTATCTATTGCTGGCAGATTTGACTGTCCTCATCAAACCGATCAGCTGACAAATAGAATGTATTGCCTTGAACGTCAGAGTAGATTTTTCTAACTAGGTCTAGCTACTGAGCATATGCAGGAGCCAGAATAGCAGTTGCCTGCCTTTAATTCATCCTCCTCCTCTGACAAAGCTAAACTAGCTGATGCTCCCTACCCAGCGTGATCTTTCAGGCCTTTTAGCATCCTCTATTCAAACAACTTCTAACTCTCATAAAGAGAAATTGTAGCTCCTTCAAGCCTGCTGGGTGGGGATGGTGAAGAGGAATTACCCGGGGTGGGTAGACCCTTGCACACATATGACTCAATGGATATCATGCATTACCAAGAAATATAATCTCTAGATATCTTAAAATACGTACCTTTCTGACCTTGAACAACCACAGAACAGCATTCTCTTGACAATCTAGGTTGTGCATCAAGAAAGGAGCGTAACTTCATCAGTGTCCACTAAAATAGAGTCTTTGGAACTGTTACTTTGAAATGCTAGCACTGCTGGCTCTCTGCTGATCTGCAGCAGAGCTCCTTGGTGTACAGAAAGTCCTAATGACACAGAGCCCTGATGACCATCACTCTTACACCCAGGCAGTGGCAGATCTAGCCCAGCATGGCAAAGTTTTGTTTTGGGACCTGAGTGTTTCGGAGAGGGGGACACTTCCCAGGGATACACAGTGCCGAGGGACATGAGAGCACTGTAGTGCTGTGAGTAATGCATCTATTTGGTGTGTTTTCTTCATGCAGACAGGCTTAAATCAGTCACCAGATTTGGGCTGAGGGAAGAGCATTTCTACAGCAGGTACCAACACCTGTCTCTGCTTCCTGTAGTTTTGTCCTTTTCTGCAGCACGGTGCATTTCCAAGGACTGTGTGTTCCAAATCTTGTCCACTGTATCTACCTATATTAAGTGGCCAAATAACAGTTATCAGCATTACTAATCTGAGATCACCCACACAATTTCACCTACAAATGCCCATGAGTCACAGTGAACCACCCCCCACCCCCAACAGGCTGTGTCATTAATTTATCCTGTATTTGTCATTTTGCATGGTCCAGTCTTGAAGCTTCGATGCGAAAGTTTAAATTGGGTTTTGAGAGCTGGTTTGTGATTAGAGATGTCTAGGGCTGGGGGGAAGATAAAGGAGAAATATGTATTTCTCTCCTTACTCGCCTTTCATATACTGTGGCAGGGACTGTAGAAACCTGGTCCTGATGACCCAGCTACAATGTTCCAATTTGCTTTTTCCTCTCCCTTGAAGGACTGTAGCTCTTCAGCAAAAGGTAAATAACCCTTTTTCCTCTGACCCAGAAATACTTATATGAGTCATAATGTTCTAAATGTGCCTGTTGGTGTAAAACTACACGCTGATGTGAAATCCTTCTTTGGCTTTCAAGGTTGTTTCAGAACAAAGTGGATTATAATTCTTCACAAATGTTTTACTTTATTGTCCTTAGAACTGGGGATGAGGAGACCTATATATGATTTTATTAACACTGAGCAAATATCTGACTGTTTACTTCCAGTCTCATAACTGCACCCTGGCGAGGAAAGGAAGGGGAGATGAGGAAAGGAGACTGCAGAGATTTAAGCAATTCTGACAAGGACAGAAAAGAAATCAGTGCTTCTAGAGAGGCTCTGTCTCCTAAATTTCTCTGTAGTGCCTACTGGACCATCTGTAATCCCCACAGAGCAGGATCTTCAGAACTATTGGAGAGGCCACCGAGACTTGAAGTCTTTTATAATTTGTCTTCCTGAGCCAAAGAGATTCCCCTCAAGTACCTTAATGTTATTCAGAATAACATTATTCTGACTCGGTTAAGCAAAGGGAGCTCACCTACTAATGAACTCAGGTGGACACACCACCATAGCTGAAACTTATCTTAAAACTTCAAGTTCCTTGAAACAAACTCCTTTGTGAGTAGAATTAGAGTAGGAGAGAAGGGGGCAGACCAAACTGAACAATTGCTGGGAAGATGAAAATTATATAGGGCCAATAATGTGTTTATCATAAAGAAGAGCTGGCTAAAAGCTGTAGGAGGACAGTGACAGCTTGCCAGGTTTTCTTGTGGTTTTTTTTATCACTATTTTAAAGTTTCAGAAAAAATTATCTGTTCTATAGAAATAATGCTTTGAGATACTTTAAAATATATGGTAGCCAGAATAGCCTCTTGCAACTCTGGAGGTGTTGCTCTTTCTGTCTCTGGAGAAACTGTGACCCTGCAGGTCTCAGGTGAAACCCCTCTGTAAGTACAAACAGTCTGCCTCATGTGGGCTTCACAGAGTTGGGAGATGCTTAGCTAGTTTTGGCAGCCTGGATCTGAACCTTGAGTGACTACAGGAGGGGAGGAGGGGAGTAAAGACACCAAATGGCACTGTCATAATTATTCAGGAGGTATTTAAGGCAGCGCCATGGACTCTATTGCCTTGTGTTTCCCTTTGTAAGCAAAGCCACGAAGACAAGAGTTCCTCGTCCTGCTGCAGATCTAAACTGGAGTTATGAGTATAGGTAAGCAAAGTGTGAGGCAATCCTCAGTGCACCAGGAAATTAGGACTAAAAAGCAATTGAATCATGACAGACCTCAAAAATTGCAGGCAACCATGTTAACACACGTGAAGGTTTTAAAGGTCTAGACGTGCCTCTTTCACATCACAGGCCATGAAATGACTGTCAGAAACTTAAGAGCAATAGCAAAGGGTGTGAAACAAACTGCAACCTGTTTCTGGCTAAGAGCAAGAAGGAGACAGTTCTGCTGATGTCCAAGGACCCTGTGATAGCCAGAAATCTCCACTGGAGAAAACCCACCAACGGCTCCTGGGAAGCAGATTATGGTCCAGACTACAGAGAGGGAGGGGAACCAGCAGCACCCCTCCCAAAGAAGTTCTCTCCACATTCAAATATGGTTGTCAGCTTGAAATTTGGGTGTGTGCATGGATACCCTGACTATGAACCAGATGTAGCAGTTGGGAAGACAGCGGTACAGGATGTTAATGATCTGCTACAGGCATGAAGCAGAGATGAGGAGATCCTGCTTCCTAATTCTTGTGTTGATTTTATAGAATGGGGAATTGAAGAAGAAAAGAGAAAAACTGATCACAGAGAGCCTTGAATTGTGCTTACACCTGAGGGTGCAGGGATCTGGGTTTTGCTATGGAGAAATGATCATTAGAAAAGATGGTTTTGAGCCAAGATCAAACAGAAGGGCTGTAAGCAGCAAGAGCAGTGTGAATTTTTTTTTCCTTATAACTGTTTTTGTGCATACTGTAACTGCTGTACATTGGTGCCATCTACTGCCTGGCCTGGAGCTGTCCCTGCCTGGATCTCTGAGGGCGTCACCAGAGTTAGGTGTAGCAAGAGTGCAACACAGGTTGGAAAAGCTGTACAATTCTCTGTTGATGCCCTGACATAACAAGAGAAATCCTAACTCCCTGTCCTGGTGAAAGCTGCACTGATTTAAAGAGAACAGAGCTGTTAACCAGTGATACAGCTCATTTGCCTTGGAAGTAGAACAGAAACCATGAGTGAGCATCCCTTAGGCCTGAAGGAAACACAAAGGAAATCCAAAGCTGGATTCCTTAACTATGTCCATGTACTATGGCACACTAAGTCTCATCTAATCCCATACAGATGCCAACAGCAGTGAGACACTCTGAGGGACAGGGGAGGAGATCCTGCAGCTTTTGCAATGCTGATGGTATATGGCCGCTTTCCTGGGGTCAAAGCAGAGGTTCATGTGGCATCCATGCCAGGAGACTGGCACTAGAGCATAGCCCCCAGCTCGCACCCTGCAGCCTCTGTGATTGTCACCATGAGCAGGCCACTGTGCATTTCTGAAACTCCTCTTTGTATGCCAGGGCTTCTCTGTAGTCCATGTCTCTCTTGTAATGTCATTACCATAACCACCCATAAAGCTTTCATTGTGATCCATTAAGCTGCTGTTCACAGTTGCTGTAAAAACAATACGTGTAAGGGGTGTCTCCATCAGCTGGTCTGAGCTGTACAGCACAGTTCACATCATCACAGCTAACTCAACTGAGGCTGCTCCAGAAAACCTTGTCTGTAGGGAAGGTGGGAGAATGATGTGGAAATGTGAGAGAGGTTTTGGTTGTACATAGGGCTATGCTATCAGGGAACTGAATAATGAAGCAGCTCCTCACATGTGTCAGAGATTGGCTCCTTAAGTAACTGCAGAAATTGTGAAACCTCTCTTAATCTAGCAAAATTATTCAGATTAAACTTTAGTCATCTGCATGTATCTTGAGTTGACCTGTAGGATCCTTATTAAGAGCCCGTATGCTGCCTCACATTCAGCAGCAGCGGTGTTTTCAGTGAGCAGTGGCATCTGACAAAAAATCCAGAAATTCTGACAAGGGCAGAGAAAAGCAGAAAGAGAAGTTGAAAGAAGGGTCTAACCTAGGAGAATGGCAATTCAGCAGGGTATGCTTTGTGCCTTGTATCCTCAGAAAATCTTACAGAGGAATGCTTCATAAACTTCAAGGACTGTAAATTTAAAATCTGAAATTAAATGTCTCTAGATCACATATTGTTGATGTCCTTCACTGTCCAACACTCAGGTGTGCACTGCAGCATCCAAGTCCTCAGGAGCTGCTCAGGCTGGTAACAGTGCTCTCTTCAGGTGGGACAGCCACAGGGATCCAGAGCAGGACCTGGCATCCTTCCCTGGTAGAACAGGAACAGGGTTCATGTCTCTCAGTCCAAGGTATATGTTCTTATGAGCCATCAAACGGAATATTTTCAGGGCCCTTAGCACCACTGTGGTTAAGGGTTTCATCAACACCCTGTGCCCTCTTTGTGAGTGTGCTCTCCTCCTTTTACAGGCAACAGCAGCCAAACTCTCGAATCCCAGGTTTGTGACCAGCCACCAAGCCAGTGCCCAGGTGCAAGAGCAGAGCCAGCAGCAGCAGAAAAATGCCATTTTCCAATAGACCTGCCCAGAGGAAAAGAGGAAGAGTACTTGAAGACAGACATGGTGTTTGCCTGACTCACAGTTCAAGGTGAAGCCTCATTTAATGGCACGGGTCTCTGTTAACTTTGTGACAGAGATTGTCTCAAATATTTTCAATCTGTGGGTAAATGCTGACTTTTCTAACATGTCACTCTGAAGCCTCGTTTGATCATTATGTTTACAAGGTAGTCTCATAACCTAAGATTCTTTTAAGTGCTTATGGAGTGCCTGAGTTCCAGAGGATCTGTCTTAGTTTCCTCTGCTTCAAATGAAGATCAATACCCATCATAAATATCCTAAAGCCAGTTCCTATCCAGGGATATAAACTTTTGTCGGTAAGAATGTATATATTTGTTATTATGGAAATTATAATTTAAAACCACACAAATAAAAGGGGTTTCATTCTCTTCTTTAGAAGTTATGGAAAATTGCCTTTCTTAATAATTCAGTTTCATACCAACTGAACATAAACTCTTTCTGAGAACATGAGAAAAAAGAAAGAACATTTTCTCAGAGCTGCAAATCAGTGGAGACTGCCTTTCAGGAGAAGAAACTTGAGTTTCCCACTGGGAGCTGATCCCACATATGACTTTTAGGAAGACTAGCCATGGCCACCAACAGACACACCATCAGAGCCAAACATAAGCCTTCGGGGGAACATGATCTGACAAGCAGCTGCCACTGCTGAAAACTTTCTTTGTAGACCCTGACATCTGGCTTCTTCAGCTGCCAAGCTCGGCCTCCTCCAAGGTGCCGCAGGAGACACGTCGCTGCAGCAGGTAGGAAACTGGGAGGACAAAGATCACAATTTGATGTGACTGGGAAGTAGGAGATGAGCTTGGCTGGATGTAAGGCACTAATTTGCACGCCCTTTGTGACACCTTTTATTTTCTACAGGTTTGCTCATGAGTTTGCAGTTCTTTATGCATAAATTATTTTAGTAGAAGAAGGGAAAGGAATGGGAAGGGCCACACCAGAACTTTCAATCTGTGTTTGTATATTCAAAAGGTTGATACAATTTGATGTGGCTTCAAACCAGAGCTCCAAATCCGGTGCCTTGCTCCATCTGAAAAGGATGTGCATGCTGGCATTAAAGGTGTCAGCAGAACAAAATTAGATGGGACGAATGCATTAGTGCATTTGTCCATCTAATGGGACAAATGGTCTCTTGAACCACCCTGAATATTGTGGACCTGGTGACTGGAGACTCCCCTGAGCTCAGCATGGCAATGTTCTGGTTCAGGGCTGGAGCTCAGCTCCCTGCCAGTCTGCAGTGGTTTCGTTTGACACACAGACCATCAACACTTCAATCCTTTATAAGGTGGGGGGGACACCAAGCTGAGGCTTTTTCAGATACTGAGTAAGTCAAGATTTCATTTCAAGAGGGGGTCACTTGAGATCTGAATGGTGAGACAGGGTGAAGGGAAGTTCATGTTGCTACACTAGGTGTGACTGCAACGTCACGGTGAGAACAAGGTGTTTGTTTTCCCTGGCTTGCCAACTGCTGGCTGTACAGGGAAGGAGGAAAAGACCAAGATGAGTCACTTCTTGAAAGCAGGATTTCTTACTCCTTCCTCTGAAGTGTCTGTTCCCAGTGTGGGAGACAGGCTAGGTCACTGGTTTCAGAGAGGAAACTACTTCGAGTTGAGTCTTGGCACTGTGCAAATATCGGTTTTCCAAAAAGGTTTAAATGGTTCTTTGCTTTATAATAATTTTTGCATATAATTGACTGAACTGCTTTGTTCAAAACTTGGCTCCTACCTAGACCTCAGTGAGGAGGAAAAGTAATTGCCTGAGTTTAAATACTCCCCTGTTTATAATCCAAACACTGCAGCACGGAACCATTGCATGAGAACTGGGAAGTAAACCTGACTAAAAGCCAGCTCCTCACAAATGTGAAACAAATGTCAGCCTTTCATTATCCAAGACAAAATGTAAAGCAAACAGCTTCAGAGGTAATTCAGTTTTTAACCTGTCTCATTGAAGGATAGAGGTACTCCTTGAAATGCAGAAGAGAATGCTTACTATAAATACTTTATAATGGTGAAATCATACAGTGGTGTGGGATGGAAAGGATCTCAAAGATTATCTCGTTTCAAGCCCCCTGCCGTGGACAGGGACACCTTCCACTAGACCAGTTTGCTCAGGGCCCCATCCAATCTGGCCTTGAACACTTCCACGGATGGGGCATTCACAGCTTCTCTGGGCAACCTGTGCCAGTGTCTCACGACACTCAAGAGTGAAGAATTTCTTCCTTGTATCTAATTTAAACCTGCCCTGTTTCAGTTTAACACCATTGCCCCTTGTCCTATTACTCCATGACCTTGTAAAAAGTCTCTCTCCAGCTTTCTTGTAGGCCTCCTTCCGTTACTGGAAGGCTGGTATAAGCTTATGGGTCTTCAGCAAACGTATTTTCTATCCAGTATACAGCGGTCTCCCCAGGAATTACGAACGGTTAAACAGTACCTTTTGGTATCTACCACGAGATGGCAGAGTTGGACTTAGAACAATTACATTTTTGTGTGAACTGATAACTCTGAAACTTCAGACTAAAAAAAGTCTTTGTGTCCTGTAGAAAAACAAACAAACAAGAGCCAGTCACTCAAGAAGCATCTTCCCATAGCATGGAATTGCACATCTGTATAAAACCAATAGTAGCAAACAAACTGATCAGATCTGACTTGACCTGAAGTTGGACAATGAAATGTGGGCTCCCTCCTGAATACCCTGGTCACAGTGGATGGAATTACCTGGATGGTGATGTGTAAGAGAACTGAGGAGTGATTTGGTGGTACCTCTTTGTTTCCCAGGGTCAGGCAAAGCAAAAAGCCAGCCAGCAGCTACTGAAAGTTCATTCCAAAGATGCCAGAAATGCACCTGATGCAAACAGCCAGTGTTACCATTAAACTTCCACAAATACATTTACCATAAAGAAAAAGTTGCTCACTTCTTGAGAAGTGCTGACCCTTACAGATTGTCTCTCCTAAACAGCTCCCTCCAAAAATAGTGTCATCCTACAGCTCCAGTAGTGTCTTCCCCACAAAAAGTTGCTGTCTTCAGGGGTATCCTGAGAATCAGATTTCCTGTGCTTCAAAATGGTGGTATGTTCTCCAGGATGCTAATCACCAGGAGAATGATACAGAATCCTATGGGGAAATTTGGCTCTGTATACACGTCTTAGGACTGCGCTGAAGCCATGTGCAGTCTCCCTTAGCCGTGTGAAATTTTGTTGTTGGGTAGCTAGAAGGTGACTTGGGCTGTGCTCAGTTATCACATCGATGGATGCTACATGGTGACTTTTAACAACGTTCTGTCTGGTTCTGTTGTAAATATACCAGAGCACACACACACAAGTAGTGCTATGAGCATCATACTTGGCACAAACATGTTATACATTCATGTTATACATTTATGGCCAGATGCACTGCCCTTGGGAG
Organism: Mohoua ochrocephala; assembly: GCA_013398855.1. NCBI lineage: Eukaryota > Metazoa > Chordata > Aves > Passeriformes > Acanthizidae > Mohoua > Mohoua ochrocephala. The sequence continues at coordinate 1,478,751 of VZTA01021321.1, read as the reverse complement.
GTTAAAATGCCAACCGAGGGTTACTTATCCTTGGATAGCCTTGCCTGTGCATCTCCCACTTTTCTAAAATAGGTCGTTCCACTTGCCAGGCTTCACAAAGGTTTTTTTAGCCCTCTAAGTGCCTGGTTAAGGTGCGAATTTCACTTTCCCACTAGGTGGCAGATTGTCATAGTTGAAATCCTCGTTCTGGTCCGTTAATTGAACATAAGTCTACTTGCCAGCTTTGTAGTTGAACTGTTTCATGTACAAACACATTGGAACCAAAATAGATACGGTGATGTGCTCTTCACCAATTTGTTTAGAATTAAAAAAATTCGTTTACTTATTAATGGATCTCACCTGAGCTCAGTCTGACATTGTAGTACCTACACAGCAGGACACATGGTTCCTGAGAGATGATGTGCATACACCAGATGTACTTTGCATCTCCACAGGACCTGCACAGCTCCTCTGGGGCTCTGCAGGAAGGATTGTGTTGGCCAAACCACTCTCCTGCAGATCTAGGACATGCGTTGTGGCTCTTCGGGGTTTCTGGACACGAGGCATCTCAAAAAGTCCAGCACTACGACACAAAACAATTTTTTTCTTCTCCGAATGCTAAAGGAATTGAACATACTTTCTAAGAGCTCCTGGTTCCATATTCCAGAATTTTTCAGAGCCCTTTTCCCTTGCAAGGGATGAGCTCCTTTCATTTGCGCAGGTCCAGGCCTTCAAAAAGTCCCAGCAATAAAATCTGCAGTCCTGATGCTCCTGTGCCTGCATGAGGTTCTCCAGGTTCCAGTTCTGGCTTCAAAATTCAAAGCAAACTCTGCTATAACTACCAGATTTTTCTTTTTTCACTCAAACCCATAAATTGTTACAGATCCCTGGAAAGATAACCTTGACTCACAGGACGCTTCATCTGGGTGCAGATTTTCTCCCCTGGAATTTGTTATTTCTAACCTGAAGAAATTCTCCTGGGGCTTGTGCTAGTCTCATTCACTGAGTTTAATGGAATTTTTCCTGCTTTACTTTGGTGCAACATCGATGACAGTTGGTCCTGGTGACTTCTCCCTTACCAGTGACTAAGTTTGCTGTAGTGCTCTCCTGGCTCTGCAGTCTGTGCCGAGGAAGCAAATGAGCTCCTTAAGGGTCAAAGTCTCTCCAGCTAAAACTGCAGCACAGATTTCCCCAACGGTGTTGGGCATTTAAGGTCCGTTAGCCTCAAAGCAGCCACTGGCACCTGAAATTTCACTTCTGAAGGAACATGTGTGAGCTTTGCAAACAAAGGCAAATAACAAATTACACTTCTGGATGTGTTAACGTTGTCATGTGCCGTTGCTTCAGCAGTGGGGGCCTTTTAACAGTCCCAGAGAGGTGTGATGTACTCACACCTATCTGTATCTGTTTTCCTAACTCTAGAGCAAGTCTTTCAAACTTTCATTTGAGAGGATCAATGCTTCCTAATAGGTTTTCAAGGGCATGGAGCAATCTCCCACTTTCCTGTGACCTAGGTAAGGACCTTGGCATCTCACAGAGTTGATTGGAGCCTGTTACAGCTGGACTGACCTGTTGTACTGTAGCAGCATCAGACACATAAAGGTCACACAACCTCTTTTTGAGAGGGGGAATGATGCCCCCAAATGGCTATGTCCTGGAAGGTGGTGATCTCATTTCTTCACACATCTAATTTGAAATACTCCTGTTGTGGTGTATTAGCACTGATTGGACACAATCATCAGGACACTTCTGGTGCCCCGTGCTGCTGGGAGCTTCCTAACCCTTGTCACATGGTAGTCTTTTCCATGGATTTTGCAGATGTCAAGTTGCCACAGCAATTCCGTGGGTTTGTTTGTTCTTTCCCTGCTCCGGGATCCTACTAGTTTTTCAGTGTAAAAGGTGGATTTGCAGATCCATCTCTGGGGGAGGGTTTGGCTCTTTGGAGAGCTGTACAAGTCCAGCAAATACAGCCTTGTGGAAATACTTCATTTCCCCCAGATGTAGCCCTTCCTTCGGGCTCCCAGCCTGCTTCGAGCCCGTTCCCGTTTGTGTCCATCTGCAATTTGCTGCAAGTCTTTTGTACCAAGTATTTTTTGACTGCATACAAGCAGAAGGTCCCTAGAAACTGTCTGAATTGATCTAATGGAAATCTGAAGACTGTGGCAATGAAAAGCCCAGTTATATGGCAGTGACAGGTTTTCTGTGCATAAAAAGCTTGTGACTAAAAGTCCAATACTTCATAGACTGCAGTAGTGGGAGCTTTATATCATTTCCAGCTCACTAATAGTGTTGCCAACTCTCATGATTTTATCATGAGTCTCATGATATTCTTCTTAAAAGCTTAGTTTCTGAAGTCAGGCAATTACATGAGAATCTTTCTCTCTCTCTCTTTTTTTAACATTCTTTTCTTAGCAGCAAGTTTCTAGCCCTGATGCTTCCAAGGGAAAAAAAAAAAGAGGAAAGAAGAAAAAAAAAACAGAGAAAGATTTAAAAGATGACCAAGGTTTGTCCTAAAGACTCAAAAACGCCAAGAATGCAAACCAAAAGAGGTACATAGATATTACTGTTTGCTTGTTTCTTGTTAATCTTGTGGGCTTTTTTAAAGCCAGCCTTATGTCCAACTCATGATTTTTGAATGCCTGGGATTGGCAACTCTATTTTGACAGACCTAATGCCTATGTGTAGCACTGGAAGTCCTGTTGTGGTATTTATTTTTAGAAAAGCTATTTTAGCTCATTTGGCACATTCTTTATAGCTTCATCTACCTCGTGTAGTTAGACTCATGGGGCCAGATCCTTTGCTGGAGCAAATTAGAGCAAGACCCGTGATTTAAACCATCTGGAGATCTAGCTCATGGTGCAGTCATCTGGCTTTACTGGCAAAGGGATACAAAATATAGTCCCAATAACATTTTTAAAAACTCCATAAACTGTGCCTAAAATAGTCTTCCGTCGTTCTGGAGCAGATGTGGTATATACAGAGAACACAGGATGGAAAGCTTCAGAGGATTTTCTTGCTGCTTGTGTGAGTGCATCCCCATGGCTCACTCCGCCAGATCTGCCTTTCATGGGTTTTGTACTCTCCCCATGCACTGCACCACAACTGAGCTGCTGCTTAAGCATGTCTGTGCTGGGTGCTGTAAAATCATCTTCACAAATGTGATTTTGACACAGGGAAATACCTACTGTGCTTCCTTCTCTTCATAACCTTTCACCCATTGCAGTGGAACCAGGTAGCTCAGCGTGAATGAAGGAGCCCCTCAGAGAGTAGCTCACATGGAAATTTCTTTGTGCTGGGCTCCCAAAACTCTCTGAGGTCAGACAAGGTCAGTGCCGCTGCGGAGTTGGATACCTCAAGGACCACAGAGGAGCTGCAGGAAGCGGTCTTGGTGACTCAGCTGATGGCAATCCTCCCGCTGGGTCAGCATTGAGCTGATGCCCAGCATGACGTGAGAAGGCAGTGTTTGCTTGGACTTCCTTCAGATAAAGTGCAAGGTGGGGTCTCTGACCATTTGTTTCCAAAAGATCTTACAAACCATTTTGTAGGAACAAAAATTGGCGTACCCTTTCAGGAGACTGAAGTAGTCAAAGAAATGTGATAGCTAATTCAAATCTAGGAAAATGGATTTTTGAAAAATATGCAACTCATTTCCAGCCCTTTTTCCAGATGTTCTGCAGTAAAAGTCCCCACAGCACCATGCAGACCTCCTGAATGTCACTAAACCCTTCCCCTTTGCTGGCAGCACTTCATAAGGCTGAGCTCCCCTTGCTGAGCTGTTACCAGTGTTGACTGGAGTTGTTTAAAGCTGCTCTTTGATTTCTGTGACTGTGTTGTTGGCACTGCACTAGAAGCGTGTGAGCTCCTCTCCTGCTATTCAGTAATTCCGGTGACAATCACTGAGAAAATTAAACACCAGTGCTCTGAGTCTCTGCTGTACCTTCTGCTCACTGTCTCCAGTTGCGTCATGGAGGCCGAGTGCTTTGCAGCTCACAGGAGCTCTTTTCAAAGGCGGTGTGGGAAGGAGGCCACAGCTCAGCAGCTCCGTTGCAAATTGTGCAATCCCTGAGCCACACTTGTGGCTGGAGCTCTTTGCTGGGATGCAGGATGGCCTGTATCTAGGATGGCCCATTTCCTCAGGGACTGAACCATGCAAGGCCCAGGGCTCACTGTGGTCTTCTGAACTGTTTGGTTTGTTTATTGTGGGCTTTCTTGTGGTTCTGCTTGCGTCACTCCTTGATTGAGTTATTCTCCTACAATACAGTTTGAGCTTTCCACCTTATGACTACAGGGTGTGCGCTGTCTCAGGTTACATCAGCTCCAGCCTTTTTCTATGTTTGCTTTGAGTTTTTCTCTGGGCTCATCCAGAACCTTAGATGACTTTGTCCTGGGCAGTTAACTCTTTAGAAAAGCTGGACAAAAAGGCCATTGGCTAGAAAGCATCTGGAAAGGAACTGAGGTGGGCTGTGCCTAACACCCCTGGGAGAATGAGGGACCTAACCCAGGCTGGTGGGAAGTGCTCTGCTGTAATACTTTGTAGGTTCACCCTCTTTCTGTCATGGTCTTCCAAAGCGTCGCACACTTCAGACGCCAGCTGTGATGTTCTGTGAAAGCTGAGGAAAAGGCAGCGCAAGGACAATCCTTCAGGGTGTACCTGATTACTTTTACCACGATTTATTCTTCTGTGGTCAGAAGGGGAAAATGTAATTTAGTGGTGTAAGAAAATGTTGACTGGGTTAAGTGTGTTCATTTCAGAACACTGCGGTTTTCAGACAATTTAGGGGGAGTGTGTTGAGAGAAGTCTCAGGATGTGACAAACTGTGGTGCTGCACAGGATCCCATGAGTTACCAGCCCACTTCTGGGGGACCTTACTGCTGCAACCAAATGACAGAAGGATTTTAAACAGTATTCTTTCTGATATTTGGAATATATTCATAAATTGGGACTACTGGGCTGTACTCAGTGTTTGTCAATTTCTTTAGATGATCTTTGAAGAGAGGACTGTTGTTCTTTGCATTGATTAGAATCTGCCTGGTCAGTACGGATGTGTTCGTGCCATAAGCTCCTGGCTGGGGGAAGCTCGGCTCTCCTTGGGGCTGCCTGGGTGAGTCACTCTCACCATGTTACATTAAGCATTTGGGTTATGTCATATCAGCTCTGCCAGCTGGAACTGAGAAATTTGCAGTGATACTAGACGATTAATTGTCCTATTAAGAGGGCATATTATCAAAGTACCAGATTTACCCCACATTTTTAAATCAACATAATATAATGGGGTTTTTTTCCTCCGTGTTTTATGTTAAATAATTATTTGATTGCTGATTCTGAGGAAATCAAAGATTAATAAACGACACAATAGTAGCATAACCCCTCTTCTTGTGTGTAAAATTGCTACTACAGTATATTTTCTAGGATTTGTTCACTCCAAATTTTGGAAGTCTTTAGGGATGGAATTTATTTCGCCTCAGTTTGTTTATTAGTATAAATGTTGTCATTTTCATTCTGCTTTGGAAAACATTATTTGAATCCACGCATCCAAACGCATGGATGGTTAGGAGGTGGTAGAAATTAATTTCAGACTTTTGGTGAAAGTTTATGTGGTCCTTTCTAGTCACCTTCTGCTGATGCCATTGTTCTGTAAATATATTAACATATCTAAATTGTCTTGGACAAATAAATAGCTACTGCACTTAAGAGAAAGACACATAACATTGCAGTGTGATCCCAATGTATAGAAATTGCATGTTTATCCCGTGAACGATTATGTGACCTAGTGTATTCATTACGTTCCACTGAGGACTTTATCCCATCTGCTCAGCCCATGAGACATGCACAGATCACCTCCTGTGTGTAAAGCCAGCAGGATCCAGGCTGGTTTGGAAATGTTTGGGATGTTTCCGGAAGAGAGAAATCATATTAGTATTATAGAGCTCCCTTTCTGTGCATATGATCCTAAAAACCAGTAACAGAGAGGTGCTTTAATTCTGTGGAAAAGTTTGATGCTATGTGTGTTTCAATGGAAATAACTTCTGTCTCTGTGGATGTGTAACTTTATAGCATCAGTCCTCTAAGTATGTGTAAAACATATTCTGCCAGTAAACCACTTCTGGTGTAGTCAATATGCATATTTATTGGTAAAACATATGCACATTGTCATCTGTCGAATGTTTTACATGTCACCCAATTTCAAATGAATAGAATAAAACAACTGCATTAGGCTGCAGTACATTGGTAAAAAATATTTATTCTCATCAGAGGGAGCTCTGAAGCTCACGAGTGCCTGTGGTCCCTAACACCAAGCCCAATTAAATAGGGTATAGAATCTTGCCACGGTGGCAGTTTGGGTTGTGTTCCCTCCATGCAGAGCACAAAGTAACGCATTAAGTTCAGCGGCGAATCCAGAGAAAAGGGGTATCCAAGCATTAATCATTCATTGCAATGCTTCATGAAAGAAATCGCAGTGAAAACAAAAGCAGGAAACTCAACTACTCTGAGAAGCACTTTGAGATAGCACTAGTTTCAGCTGCCAGGTATTTGCACTATCAATCAAAATATATTTATTTATCAGTTGAATCATATATTAAAACTCCCGGCTATGCAGAACAAGAGGCAGAGGAGAAATATTGAATGTATACATACAAAAGTACTGAAGCCTACACTTTCTAGAAATAATACATAAATGTCATTTGCTGACAGAAAAACAGATTGTTGTAAAAGGAACTCCAGCAATGACCTGACATCAGAATCACAATTTCCTGTGTCACAGGTTAGTGAGAAATTGCTTCTTTACAGCCTAACAATTCAAGGAATAATGACCTAACATTGTTCCACTGTGAATTGGGGCCAAGATATATATTTTTGCAGGTAGCAACAAATAAGAACAAACCTTTCAAAGAACTAGAATGCATAAATCCTAAAGCACACCAGAGAATTCACCAGTTTTGACATAAGCAATCTATAAACAATATAACCAATTTGAAATATATTAGGTATGATTGCAAATGTTCCTTGTCTCTTCAGCAAAACCGGGCTGGACCTCTGTGGGCAGTACATAAGAGTGCTATCATTTAGGGATTTGGGGTCCTTCTGATTCCAGATGTTTGTGTCACTCATTTATTCAACAAATGTAATGGAAATTCACATTGGCTCGATAGAGTTTTCAGACACCTCCTGCTGTTCAGCCAGCAGTTTCATATATCTGTGTCCACATTCTTTGCTCATCATCGTTAGATGTTAGTCAAGATTTACAGTAAAGGATGCTTGACTCATTTTCGAAGAAGGCAGGCTACCTCTGAAAATCTGAGTACTGAAAAATTGGAGCCCTTTCCAAAACTCTTAGCATTTATACAACTTTGGCTGTGGTTCTGCAACCTCTGGAGGTGTTATCTGGGGAAAGGGGCCCTCAGTACACAAGAACTCTGAGATGTCAATGATATGGTCATATTCTTATTTCTAATCCTTTTATTCCTTTACAGCCTCCTAAAACGAGGACTAGCACAAGAGTTCGTGCTTTTACTGAAATGTCATCCAGCATGGAAGATTTGTAATTCCTCCAAAAGACTTTAAAAAAATTATTTACAAAAGCAAATAAGATGAGATCATTTTGAATGCTTTACATACCCTTAAAGTCAGGGCAGAATAAAGCAGACTGAGCTCTGGCAAAGGATTTCTTTGGGAGACAGCATTATCTAGTAGCCTGAATTTGGGTCTATGAATTGGGATTTCCTTTCCGGCTGTATCAGGGATTCTTTATCTGGCCTCAGATTAGATAAGCAGTAGAGATCCTAATTAATGCTTATAGAACTATAAAGTTTAAATGGATAAAGTTTTTTGGCTGGGGGAAAGCACGAGCTTTTATTACAGACACTGGCCACAGTAGATAATGCTTCAGCAGTCCAACATCAGGACAAATCAGTGCAAATTATTCATCAGTATATATATATACTGTGTGTATGCAATACGGTATAATGTGTGCAGCACCAGGTTATACATTTTGTACTGACAAGGATTTCTATTTTTCTGCAAAACCTAACAAATTTTCTCTTCCTGGAGTAGAATGAAAAGTCTTCTTGTTAGTTTTCCCTCATGAAATATAAATATAGCTTCCAACAATCTCATTGCCTTCATATCAGTGTCCGAGTTTGCCTTGTGTTCATTGCCAATTCCAGTTGTTTGCAGTTCTTCACACAGTGCCATTTACAGGTATCCCAGTTACGATTCTGTGCATTCCTGTGCCTGCTCTCTTCTCCTCCCTATAAGCAGACAACAGATTTCAAGTAACCCAATCAACCCTGGGCAAGAGAATTGCTATCTGGGTCCTCATCAAATCAAGCATTTTGCTGGGGCCAGATGAATCCCGAAGGAGCCCTGCGAGGCTGCTGTGCTGCCCTGGTCCCTTCTCAGTCCCCCAGGCAGGCAGAGCCCTGTAGCCCATCTCCTGGCTGGCAGAGGGGGCTGCAGTTAAGAGGGACAGGGAGAAGAGGAATAAAGAATGAAAAACTGCAAAGGATTGTGAGAAAAGACCATCCTTCAGAAGCTGAGCATTTTGTTTTCACACATATGCCAAAGAACAGTGAGTGCTTCTGCAGGGTCACTTGATTTCCTTTCCCCACATAAGCACTATGCACTGCTGCTTTTCTACAACTGCAAACACTGCAAAAGGCATAACTTGTCCCTGAGTTTTTCATATTAAACTTTCTGTAGTTTGAGCTTGGAGTTGCCAGTCTTAGAGCAAATTGTGCTTCCTTTTTCAGACCTGAGTGAGAAGGGACCTCTCACCATGTGACAACAGGATGGGTCTGACAAGAGCAGCCACAAGTGCAGCACTTCTTGAAAACCACGCAGACATGAGGAGCGCTGTGCACTTTGAAGAAGGTTCTGTCCTTCTGCTAAGACAGGTGAGGATGGCGTGTGTATCCCTAGTGCATGGCGAATGCCCGTTCAAACAGTTTGCTTATCATTTTACAAGCAGAAATTTCAGTGTATATAGTCATGTGAATAAGGTCTTGTTTTAGCGGGGCACTTCAATTTGAAGTTGAATAAGATCTTGTATGGTCTCTGAAATGACAGGCAGGCTTCCAGGCCAGTTTTGCAGTAGATAAAAGTACGACCTTCTTTGCTGATGTAGCACAGAAGTATCATTGCGTAATCACGGAAAACCCTTAGAAGAGCTTAGGGCATTAGTTCAATACTCATGATCCAATACAGATTAAACCTGGCAAAAATGGATCCTTCCAATGCAGAAAAAACCTCCCAATCCCTGCCCACCCC
>VZTA01021321.1:1348174-1469487 GCA_013398855.1 Mohoua ochrocephala | reverse complement strand
CCAAACCCCAAACCAAACCCAAAACCAACCCACCAACCAACCAAAACCAAAGCAGCGACTATCAGGAAATTAGTATTGAAGTTATAATTTGAATATACTGTGGAGAGAGGAAAAATGAAGTAAGGCTTAATGAAAATGTAGAATGCAGGAAGATGGCACCTGCCTTGAGAAAGTTAACACTGAAGCTTTAAACAAGAGACAACACATACATGGAGGCAGATAGGAATCAGAGCTGCATATCATCCCCATGAGTATTGTCTCATTGTCTACCCACAATTACGATTTCCCCCAGGTAACAGGACAACTTTAAAAAAAGAAAGGAATTTACTGTGCCAAAAAATCTTTCCCATTCTCTTAGTAAAATTCTGAGCCAGCATTGCACATGACATTGTTAATTCATTAAATATCATTGTGATTAATTACATTCGATAGATACGAGGTGCATTCAGGTTCAGTGCAACTTCATTGACCCCAGAGCTGGTACAGCTGTTTAAATCAGGGCACAACTGATCATGTACTACTTCCCACTTGGACTTAAACCAGACATCATAAAGATATGAGTTACGTTAAACATGGTTTTAGGCTTCTATCTCCTAGTGATCATCCCACATGTAATTATTTTCTACATTCTAAAAGAGAAGCATATTTAAATGTGATTTTTTTTCTGGTAGCTTCTACCTGTGAGTATCCTTTGGAATACTCAAATGGGCCTTTTAATTTATCATAAGGATTTATGAAGATTTATAGAAATAAATTTTATAGACACGAACAGAACAGAATGGAGCATTCCCCATTGGTTTTTCAACAATTTTCTTTTAAGATGTACTTTAATAAAGAATTACAGTCCTTTTTCAGAACTATATCAAACATTTTAACAGCCACATTTGTCCCTTTTGAGGCTAGTCTAACTTCCAGATTCTTTCCATTGACCTAACAGAATTGGGACAGATCCCAGATTAGCAATCCTGGACCTAGTGGTATGTCAATCTTTTATCATTGTGAGAGGGATTTTTTTTTTTAAATTGTGATTAAAAAACCCTCTTTCCTTAGTCCTGAACATTTTGGAATATATCCACATGATCGTGCTACAGCAAGATATAGTAAGTGCACGTTGTCATATATCTTTACATCCCTACTTGGTTTCATCCCTATCAAGTTGTACAAGAGCAGGAGGGAAGACCAGAGGGAAGGTTTGCACTTTGACCCGTTGTTCATATTTTGGTTCTTTTATGTGTACCAAATGTCAGTCATTCTGTCGTCTATTTAATCTTGGACACCTATGGAAGATTAAGAGAGGGCAGTTCAATGAGCAGAGCAGGAGAGGGAAGGACAGATGAGCTACAGCAGGCAGATAATGTAAAAGCCGACTCAAAGTTCTCAAAAAACTCCAGCCGTCGCCAGCCGTCATCCTTCAGACAAAAAGGAGGAGTTTCCATTCAGGCTTGAAAATCTCCATATTCTAAAGGATTGACATGTGAGAATTCTAGAAGGGAAAACTGTCCTTCTTTACATAACTCTGAATTAATCCTTTAATTCTTCCTTCTTTTGATTTTAAATATGTTCTTGGCCAACAGTCTGGATGTACACACGTTTGTAACTGTGCGGCAAGAATTTAGAACATGCCTAGTGTTAATGTTTTGCCAGCTTGTCTTTTTGATCCATCCAAAACCCCCTTATTCTAACCCATCTCCCAAGCTGCCGGGTCATCTTTCCCAAGTAAAGTAACCTGGGAATAAAAGTGGGCTTTGTTTTTTGGAGATCAAAGACTTTTTTTGATCCTGCTTTTAGTAACCGAAGCCCCCTCTCCCTCGCATGGTGCTCATCAGTACAAGGTGCAATGAAACTCCTCTCAGCACAAAATTATCTACTTGGAAAGGGTAAGGTTGTGCTGCTGTGCCAGCACGGACTGCACCATGGAGAGAGGAGGGAATTTCTTTGGATAAAACAGTGAGTGCATATTAATGTGGGACTTTGACGCCAAAAAAAATGTTGCAATATTGGCGGTTGGCAAAATAACCTGTTGTCTCACAGTCCTTTCTCAAGCTATCTGAATGGAATATATGGGATTTGGGAGTGCATGGGGAGCCAGTTGTCACCCTCAAATACCAGCCTTCTAATGCCATCCAAAAAAGAAAAAAAGAAAAAAAGAATTAGAAAAGAAAATAAAAGAAAAAAAGGTTTGTGTGCAAATTTTCAGACAGAAGGCACTCAAATTGGTAGCTGGTTTTTAGGATTAAAATTGTTGTATGGACCAGTCCAGCCAGGTTGCTTTGCACAGGCTAGAAGAGGAAGGTTTCTGAGTGGTTTGTGCTCATTTTCCACTTGCCCAGACCTGGGCTGCGTGTCGGGCAAATCCGCTGGCAAATGTTAACACTGCCCAAGGGACTGAAAGTGAAGCTGGGGGCTGATGTGGCATGCGGTTGCCATGGTACTGGCCATAATCCTGCCGGAGTCAGATACCCTGATGATACGGCGAGTTTGAGCTTGCTCTGGGGTACAGCGCGGTGACCCTTCCCAACAGCATCTGGTTGTATTTTAAACTTTTGATAAATTCCATAGCCAAAGAAATCAAAACAAATCAAATAACAAGCCCAGCCTGGCCAAAGTCCAAGTTCAGGCTGCTGCGTTTCTCATTGGTACGGCTGTTTAATGTAGATCGGAGCAAAAGCAAAAGATATTCGGGGTGGGAGCGGGGCACTTTTTGGAGATTCTTTCTCCCTTCCTCGTAGCCTCGGTCCCGAAACACGAGGATTAAACTGGATTATCGTGCTCCGGTGAGGTTGCTTATCGCGTTTAGGGAAGAGTCTTTAATGAATGCTTTTCTCCCCCTAGATGTTCCTGGCGGGTAAAGCCGCCCGTGTGCGGAGACGTTCCGCGGACCTCTACCGCTCCAGCCCTGCTGGGGCGGGGGCTTGAAAAGTCGCGCAAACTCGCGGGGAAAAAGCAACCACCAAAGTTGGAGGAAAACCACCCCCAGCTCCATCCCCGCCTCTGCGCGAGCGAATCTGCACAGGCCAAACTTCTGCTGTTTGGGGAGGAGGGGGGCGGCTTTCCCCGAGGAAGGGGGATTTGTGTGGGTTCGCTGCAGATGCGCTCCAGCTGAGCGGGCTGTGCGGGGGCTCCCGGCGCTCCCGAGTGGCGCGGCGGGGCCGGGCTGGCGGAGCGGATCCCACCGCGCCCCACAGAAAGCCCCGCACCCAAAATGGTGCGGTTCGCCGAGGCGAGGGGACGATCCGGGATGAAAGGGGCTGGGGGGAGGAGAGAGAAGATCCGGAGCGGTGCGCTGCTCCCGCGCCGAAAGGGTGGGAAGGTTTAGATTTCCCTATTCTTTTTAAAGGGCGGGTGGAAGAGAAAACAGACCCTAGAGCCAGTTTTCCTCTTGTGTCAGGGCTTGAAAGCGCTCCAGCGTCTTCCTGCAGGCTGCTCAACTTCATCCATCGTGTGTGTGCATGTGTGTGTATATCTATTACATATATAAAGTACGTCTACGTCTGCGCGCCGTGTCCCGCCGGCGGCCCGGGCGGATGGGCGGATGGGCAGCAGGAGCTGCCCCGCAGCGCCCCGCACCTCTGCACGCCGCCCCCGGCCCTCCACAGCCCTCCCTCCCTGCCCGCCTCCCCGGCGCTGCTCCGCNNNNCAGCCGGGAGAGCACCGCGCCGCCGCCGGGATCCGCGGCAGCTTTTGGCGAGGAGCGGAGCGGAGCGGGGGAGAGGCACAAAAGGGAAGGACGGAGGGAAAGTCCCTCCCACGCCCCCCTCCCCCAAGTTTATGATGGGGGTCCGGAGGAGCAGCGCTGCTCCGCGGCAACCGCTCGTCTGCTGAAAACTTGCTGCTCCGCTTTTTGGGTAAAGTTGATGCTTATTGTGTCTTTTCATTGTGCTTTTTATTCTTTTTTTTCCCTCCTCTTCTCCCGCTTTGGTTGGAGCTGCCCTGCTCGGTGGGGGATGTGTGTGAGGGAGGGTACAAATTTGGTGAGGGTCTCTCCTCGCAGCGGGTGCCCGAGGGGGGCCCATCCCATGTGTCCCCCCCCACCTCGCAGGTGAGCGGGGAGGATGGGGCTGCGCGTATGTCCGGCGTGTGCCCCCCTTTCCCCGTCCAGACCCCTCCGGGACCATGCCTCCATGGCCATTGTTTTTTCCGGGGGCTGCGGTGACAGTCCCAGCCCCGGGCTGCTGCCGGGACCGCCTTGCCCTGGGTCCCGGAGGACGGCAGGGCTCCCCAAAGCCAGCATTGAGTTTGTCTTTTTTTTCAGAAGAAAAATGAAGTTGCCCCCTCGCCTCCTTGTCATCCCCCCATCCGGGAGGGGCAATCTTTCGACAAGTATATTTGCTAAGGAATTTAAAAAATTCCCTGCTGCAACTTGATCCCTGTGTGATGAGGAGCGGCTTGGAGAGACCCGGACTCCAATCCTATTAAGGACTTAGAGAGTTGAGAGTTTTTCCCCTGGACTCGGTGGCTTTAAAACAATCAGGGAGGAGGGGAGGGAGATGGGCTCATCTAGATGCCTTTTCTGCCTCAAGTGATTGCCATCATTTCCTGGGAAACCTGACTTTTCCAGCGCGGGGGCTTAGGATGATTTATCGGTGGTCCTGCTGCCGTCTTTTCCGAGGTTTACGGGCTTATTTATTTATTTATTCATTNTACCGGGGCCGGGTGACCAAACGTCCAGGCGGGGGGTGGGGGGGTCACCGCCGGCCGGGCCAGCGAAACTTGTGTCGTCCTATAGCTGCCCTCGCATTTCATACTGCCTCAGGTGCTGGAAAACTTCGTGCGTACAGAAATTAGCATTTTATTGGCGTATCGTGTTTATATTTTTACGGCCACTGATAAAGGCACTAGTTGTAAAACCTTGGCCACCCCCCGCCACCCCCCGCCAATCCTTTTTTTTTTTTTTTCCCTTACAACTGAGGCTCTTGGGATGTACAAGAATTTGAAAGTAAGCGTTTGACTAGCATGTGCATAAAACAGCATTTAAACAAATATTGTATTGGCATGTGCTGTGGAGTTGGTGCCAAAAAAGTTAAGTAAATAAGCCATGAAATTCAAAATACACACAAGTGGAATAGACTGATTTGTTATAAGACTTGCTGATTTTATCTGTTTGTTCTAGCTACCTTGCTTTAAGAAAAACTTTGGAGGTCTTTTTGGTTTTGGTTTTGTTTTGGTTTTTTTTTTTTTAGTTCTAAACCTAATACACTTAACTACATTGGGAAAGAAACTACATTCACCTGGAAAAGAGGATCTTGCTAAATAATTAAATAATTGTTTATGCTGCTGGGATGTTTGAAATGCCTGATAATTGCTGCATCCAGCGACTACAGTTGGTGAATTGGTTTGGTTCAACTTTTCTAATGGGCGGATATGGTAATTTGTATTTTGGCTGGAACGTCAGGAAATGTTGACACCTGTCAAACTTTGAATTGTAATAAAAATGTCGTATTAATGTTATTGCAAAACTGACAACTTTTAAGAGGCGAATGAAATTCATTATGGCTTTTCCACTGTAAACAACTCTTGGAAATTTGTCATTTGCTTGAAAGCGTGACCTATCTGTGGCACTGAAAAGTGCCTGATTCACCGAGGATGAACTTGTTAATATATGGGTATGTGTATATCCAACCTCTGGTGTGTGTTTGTGAAAGAGTTGATCTTTAAAGCAAGTTGAGGTAAGATTCACTTCATCTTGAATGTTGTTATTGCTTAAAGTATGTGATTTTGAAGTGCCCAGAAATGCAACTGCTGTTCTTCAAAGGAAAACAAATCTCGAGGACTGTTTCCAACTTCCTTTCAATGTCTTTCTTTTTTTTTCTCCAGTGTGTCAAAAGGGATGTATACAGATGGACAAATACTGTTTGTGTTAGGTCATTCAATTAGAGAAAAATTAGAGCCATAGAAGAATTTGAACTAGATGCATATGTCAATAGAAATCCAGCATAATTTCATTGAAGCTGCTCCAGGTTATACTTGGATAAAAGAGAACAGAACTTGACCTCGGACATCCAATACGTAGCAGCTTGCATTCCCAAATGTCACACTGAAGTCACATTTAGAAAAGACAGCCTTCTGGCTGCATATATGTAATGAGCAGTGTTTTTGTCATTGTTTTGAGAACCAGTTTAGCGTTTTATGTCAAAGAACCATTTTTGATTATGCTTTCTGTGATTCTAATGATCTTACAGGTTTATACCACAACTTCCCTTTCAGGGGCACAGTTGTATAGAAGCTGCACGGGCTCTGGGTGATGAGCTGGATACAGACAGGGTTATGTGATCGCTACAGTTTTGTCTGACTTAAAAATATGTTTTTGTGATCCTGCTACTTTATTTCTATTGAGAACGTTTGAATTTTTTTCAGTCCTCTGGACCCATCTTTTTTCTTATTTAAGGATAGGGTAGAATATGACCTAATAGCAGTTGCATTGTCTCTGCAAGTACGGAGGACACTCGGTTAACTGCCTGCCCCTTTTTTTGGTGGCCTACTGTAAGCCAGTTGTTTGCCCTGTAGTCTGAAAGGTACACAGATACTTCATGCTTTTGTACTCTGAGAAGTGCTCTGTTCATAGTGAAGTTTCCAGTGCAGATTAGTGAAGGCAGTGGATTCAGTAAGCAGTCACCAAAATCTGTATGTATTTGTGGAGCAAACACCTATCTATTGCCCCATCACAAAGCCTCCACTCAATAATCTGGCCAAGGATTTCAAGGCAGTGAGTTTTTTCAAAGAAGCTACTTAGGAACATAAGATGTGACTATAGCATCAAACTAATTAGTTGCCACTCCATTTCTATGAAGCTTCTAGGGCTTTATAGAAATGCAATATTTGCACTTCTCACTTGCTGCTAAGGCATTGAGGTTAAGCGGTCTCTGCTTTTTGTCCGCTTTCTTACTGATGGGAAAGATTCTAGGGCATTGTTCGGGAGCTGCACAACCCCCTTATGTACCTGAGTAAATATTTTAAACAGTTGCGCATTTGGACAACTTGCCACAAAGCATTAAGTGGTATTTAGGGTTTGCTTCAGCTCTGTTGCCAGGACCCTTTTAAAGAAAACCAAAACAACAAGAGGTATTTGGGAATTAATTAATACAACACTAAATAAAATAACAGCAAAGAATGAATCCTTGTATGATTGCCAGCAAGAAGGCGTTGTGTTGAAAAAGGAGATAATACACGTGTGCCTGTGCATATCTACATATATGTACACACATTTGTGTGCGTGCATGGAATATGCACAATTCTCGACCTGTGCATGCAGCAGAGCCCATATATATGCACCTTCTAGAAACTGACTGGTGTTTGGTCGAAAAGTAATGAGGATTGCATCTTGCATGGCAATCTTGATAGTTCAAGAGGCAAAACTGCATGTTTCCCCTGTGAACAAGTGACTGGAATGGAAATAGTGGGTAATCAGGTCAAATTTTCTACAGACCAGTTCCAGTTGGGAGTGAATGCACGTTAGGTGTGTGCAGTCCAGGAGAGGCCACAGAACTTTTGTTCATTCACTCTTGGCTACTGTAAAACCACACCCCATACCCTTTAACTTCTTATCAACAAAGCGAACCCAAATACGCTAAAGCTGAAATGTGTTGCACAAAGGGAGCAGGAAAGTTGTCCTTTAATTTAGAAGGTCAGAGCTGTAAAAATTGTTTGAGATTTGTGAATATTCAGTACCACGGAAAAAGAGGCCTTGGTGACTGGAAGTGGACACCCAAATTAGAAAAAAATTGAAAACAGGCTCCCTTGGGTTCCCATTGTAATGAGTGGAAGCGTTTCTGATACTGTCATGGGCATGAGTGCCCAAATACATTAGTCACTGGTGAATCTTTTCTCATCGTTTCACAATTATTTGCGATTGGCTGTCACCTTTCTGCAATTATAAATATTCTAAGAGGAAACAATACAAATTAGAACTGTAGGTACCAGGATCTTTGCACTGGATGTATTTCTTTTTACTTTCTAAGTGTTCTTTTTCATATGAAAAGAGTCTTGCAGCTTTATCCTTATTCAAGTCTTTTCTTTTTGTATCTACTGGGGAGAAAACCATTAATTTTGAGGAATGGTGAGAGTAAGCCTTAAGCTGTCTTTGACATTTTAGTTTAACTTGAATAGGTTAATTTTTTTTTTTTTTTAAAGAAAACAAGTTGGTGGGAAGTGTGTTTTAACTGTGAGCGCCCGATTTCGACCATTAGCATAAGAAAAAAAGTTTTAGTGCATTTACTATTGTATTGAATGAAGAGTTCCAACAGTCAGGGAAAAGAAAGTAAAAGGCTGTAAAGAAATGATGGTCTATTCAGATTATTCAGCAGCCCAGAGCTCTGGTCATCTGCCTCTGAAATCTGTGATCGGGATATCACTTTTATCTTCCTGTGCCTTTCTCTCGCCTTTTTCACATGTTCACTTTTGTCAAGGTTTATTGATCACGTTTTCTTCTCTGCAAATCTGTGGAAAATTTAATGAACCAAAAACAACTGAGAAATAAAAGGAACTTTTTATTCATTAGCCACTAGATTGAATTTTGTTCTATAGTCACTACCCTTTTGCCTCCCATGTGCCTCATTGTGTCACTCCTGCAGTAGTTACAGTATGTACAGTGGGGATGGCCACATTATTAATTCTCTTCCAGGGAAAGTTTGTTTAAAGTTTGAACTCGTGGCAGCCCCAGCTCTGCTCCTTGGCTTTTCTTTGCCTTCCTGACGTTGGGATTCTTGACTGTGGTGCTTCTGTCACTAAATACCTTTAAGTGTGTATTCCGCAGAGCATTTACCTCTTCAAGAATTAAATGTATTTGCTGCCTAGCAATTAAATCCAAATTTAAATGATTGCAGATTAGTAGTAGTTATTTACAGTCCTGATTGTTTTGGTGCTGTGATCCTTGCTCATTACACATCTGCTTTGCCATGGTGCTGCCCCAGAGCGCTTTGTGATGCAAATGCTTTTGTTAACTTACAAATAGTTTCAGTATCTAGATCATCTCAGGTGACATATTTAAGTCGCTTCTTTTTTCCCAGATGGACTTAAAAAGCTGTAATTAAATGTGGCTTCCAGTATGATTAAGCTTTGCTAACATTTTCCATGGAACGATTTACTTGAACTCTGGCACTTTCTGAACCTGTCACTGGAAGATTTTTCAATAAATGTCCCTTTTAACATTAATTTCATTTCATTTAGTGCAGCTTGTAAGTGTAGGGAAATGAGTTAAAATGAAGCATATATCCGCCTGAGAGATTACTTGGGTGTTTCTTGATTCTGAAGAACTTTACTGCTACCCCATGTTAAATGCTAAGTCTAAATCCCAGGGGAAGCAAAAACAGAGTTCTGTAGAATAGTCCCAAATACTCTCCTAATGAATAGTAGTATCAATCCTGATACTTTTAAGGGATGAGCTAAAAGCCACAAAAGGGACTTGAGCTTGTAATTTCAGCTACAGTGATGGCACATCTGTGACTGCATCTGTCTTTCTGTGCATGGAGTGACTCTGTTCTGGGGGAGTACACACCTGCAGAACTCCCTGTAAATCTAGAGAGAGGACTTCGTGCCCAGCAGAATGAACCCTGCTGGGAAAATCTGGGCTTCTAGGGGAGGGGGGCGGAAATAGTAATAAAAAGTCTTCTGTCCCATGTGAAGTGTAGGATTTTAGTGTGGATAACTCATTCAGATGAAACTAATGAAATCTCTCCAGAGGAGGACACCTTCTCTGGGATGCTCCGCTGCACAGCGGAAGCCAGGGTGGGTCCAGCCCCTCAGAGATGAGCACCCTGTGGTCACAGTCCCTCACCCCCGCCATGAGGTGGCAAATAACCCCAGCAGGGGACCAGCTGGTTCTTCCCAGAGTCTGCAAGGGATGGTCAGCTGCACATCTTAATTCCTGCAATGGCAGTGGAAAAACTTCCCGTGTTACAAATGCAATTCAGAAGAGTGGAGGTGCTGTAATATTACAGTGCCGTGGCTTATATTCATCACTTGGAGCTTTAAACGTCCAGTCTCTGGAAGTTAAATCCTGTTTTGTTTAAATGTCCTGTAGATTTAGTGATTATATTCTATTCAAGCAAGTGGATCACCTGGAAATTGTTTAGCACTGTGTTAAGCAGTTTGATTCTGTCGCTAAAATTCACTGAAAACTCCTTGAAAACATCTCACCAATTTTTTTTTTTTTCCAGCTTGGAAAGTGGCATTCCTAGCTAGAATCAGTGCATTGCTCCCCTCCGTGCTGACCTGAGGAGCTCTATTAGAGCCCTTTTATCACACCGTCTTTAAAAGCAAGGTCTGTTGATTGCAGCAGTGTTAAAAGAGCATCAGTTCCCAACACCAAGATCGCTCCTTTTCAGAGCAATGCTCAGCAATGCCCCTTTGTGCAGTGGACAATGCAATAAGTCAGACAGGACTTTCTGAGCCACCTCTATAAGGAACTGTAAGGGCTGCTGAAGTACACTTGTGTTAAGTTGAATTGATTGAAATTTAATGGCTGTTAGTAGCTATGAATGGTAATGATTTTCTAGGGTATCTTCACCATGCTTGACATTAATAACTGGAGAGTGTGTATGTGTGACGCTAGTATGTTATTCATTTTTAAAGATGCTTTCTCCCAGCCCTCTTTCCCATAATTTAGTTGTTTTGATGCTTCAGAAAAAAAAAAAAACCCTTGGTCTTCAAAGAGCACGTACATCTTGTCAACATAATTTTGTGCTCAAGATTTTTATTTTTTCTAATTCTAACATAAATCAGACTACAATATAGTGCGAGTGATGAATTTGTTTTACATGCCATCATGAATTAATGTTATGCAAATAAAAGCTTTACAGGTGCCATGATTTACTTAATAATTTCAAGTTCTAATATTTAAGCTCATTCATTATGTTTGAGTAAAGAAAAAAAACAACACAGCATGTTCATATTTTAAAACGTGAAATGTGAGATTTGTGTGCATTTGCTGTGTGTAGTTGCTGTGTAAGCACATTTGATGGCTAAGAAAGAATCAATCAGTGTTTGCATTTGGCATCCTATGCCTGTAGATGTTACAGAGACATTTCAAAGAGAATAATCAAATATTTGTATCGAAGGAGAGGAAGGTGATGGTAAAATATCCTTCATGGATACAAAGAAGCAGAAAACTGCCAAAGAAAAGTTTTTTGGCCTTCAGAATTTGAGCAGGGCAGCACGATTTTGCTATGCAAAGTGGCCTTTATTTCATCCTGAGCAGTTTGCTCCCAGACCCGCTGCCTTTGCCGTGTGGTGAGGATGAGCTGAGGAGCTGGTGAGAGCTGTAGGCATCCTGGGTCAAAGGTGAATGCGAATGTGATCGCAGGGTTTTCTGGCTTTGATATGATTTTTAGTGTGCTTCCCAAAGGCTAAGGACAAGGGGGAGAAAGTTTGACACACAAATACATCTTGAATCTCTGAGGATAAGAATAGATTTTGACTTTATTTCTCAAAAATTGAGGTCACAGTGGTCTGATGACAGGCTGAAAGCCCATCACTCAATTTTTTTTCTGTTTTTTACTTTTCTTTTTGTTTTTCCAAATGAACAGACAGATTCTTATTTTTGATACATTGTACACATTGAGTTAGTGACAGCATATTCAGGTTTTGAAGTTTGTGGCCCCAGGATCAAGGTTTAGGACCAACATTCAGGCCTCCCTGCCCGAGTGGTAGTAATTTTACTGATAATGCCACAAAAGAATCAAACCTCTTAAATCTGGTTAACAGTGAATTAAAAGTGAATCTGTAAAATGCATTTGCTCCATGCAACAGGGTCACGTGTTTCTGTGATTGCTACAGTTCATAATTGTGGGAGTAGGCTCAAGAATTGCTCCTTGACTTCTTCAAGCCCAGGGGACCATTGGCCAGGGAGCAGAGTGGTACTTGGTTTTTAGTAATTTGGACAAATACTCCTTTTGCTCTGTGTTCTTGAGGAACTTGGAGGAGAAATTCATTAGGAGGCGCCATTCAAGCCAAGGATTTATCTGGGTGTTAAAGGGCCATTTGGGAAGTGGCACACTGTGTGTGTACCGTGATCAAGTTAATTATGTTGCTTTGGCAACCCTAGCTTTGGTATTTCCTGGCTAGGACTCCTTGATGGAATCATATTCCAATATCTGGCGTCATCAACACTAAAATCTTCTACAAAACCAGGTTAGTGTTGTAAAAAAGTAGCAGAAAAGAGATGGAGGATTTTTCTGAGAGTGTTAACAATTCATTGTTTTACAGGCTTTGTGTTGAAGTATGTTTCTGTTTAGAATTTTAAAGTATAATTCTATTGTAGGAAATACAGTAGCGATATAATTGCTTTTCCAGTGGACTCCAAGTAATTGTTTTAGAATTCCTTTTGTGGAGAATTTCAGCATTTTGAGGTTTTGTTTCAATTCACAATAAGTCAGATTTGGAAATCTTAAATTTCTTTGTAACTGCAGTAACGGTATTCCTAATTTTGCTCTCTGCTTCTGAGAACTGTAAGGGAACACAGGGCTGAGCACAGCACATGTGTTACTGAACCACGTCCGTGGCCAGTTTTTTCATCTTTGATTTATTATGTGTGCTGTTGGGGTCTTTTCCCCATTTTTTTCAGAGAAAAGGGAACGAGGGGGGAAACACCGTGCGTTTTGGGGTTGCATTATCTCAGCAAAGCTTGCACCTTTTTACAGACCCTGCTGCAGCACTCGAAATCTCCATTTTCTATTTGAGAAAACGTTCCTACTTCTGCATTTTACTCCAAGGCCTCTGGCGGGGCTTGGTAAAATTTAAACTATGTGTTGGACTTCTTCTGAGAAATTCACTGGTGCTGGAGGTGAGTTCATCCCTCTGGGACAAAGCACATGGGGGAAGTGGGCGGTGAAAGGCAGGTCTGGATCTGTGTGGAGAGGACGGGGATGAAACAGGGCGGTGCTGGCAGCTGCTGGAGGTTGCACCATTCTCCCAGGAGCAGCGTGCAGGGTGAGGGATCTTCCTCTTCTCCGTTCCAGAGGGCATTTCTAAGGTGCATATGGCAGGGGGATCTTTGCCAAAGCATTTATTTCCTTTAATCTCTTCTCACAGTAGAGAGACACCCAAGAGTCAGACTCCGTGCAAGCTGTTGAAGGTGGGAGATGAGATGGGCTCTCTTGGTAAAGAGGAACTCCGTGCTTGTGAGCTGGTGTTGCTTTCCGCTGCTCGCCTTGGGCTGGCCCATTTCTGGTCACTGTGGGTTCCCCTGCAGCAGTTGGTGGCTTGCCAGGGAGGCACTGCCTCAGATTAGGCTGGAAGCTTTCAGTGCATTAGGTGCAGTCAGGTGATGACATGCTCCAGCTGCCAGGCTGAAGGAATGGGGCCCAAAACAACTTGGGACCCCTAACCCTGGTCATTTTGGTGTCTTCCTCTTCTGCTGTTCAAGATGCAACTTTGCAGCCTAAGGGGCCCTCCTGGCATCACCGCACTCCCTCCTCCTGTTACTGCATGTGGAATAACTGGTGCATTCATGGGGTTTACCAGAATCAGATCTCCAGTGAAGTGTAGGACCCTCCAGTGGAAGTGAAGAAGACAATCACTCAGGATGTCTTCTTCAGAGTGACTTCTCCCTCCTTTCCTCAGCCACTCTTCCGGCGTGGTGCAGCCCAGGGGCTGCCACCTGGGACTGGCTGGCTGTTAGCCCTGCTGTAACGAAGGGGGAGCAGTTGGGGTTTTTTAGCTGGTTTATTTTTTTCCCCTCTTGCTGTGTGTTGTTGGTTGCTAGGATGAGGTCTGTAGTCCTGGTGTGCTTTCTGGGTGTGCTAAGCCACTTGCCCCACGAACCTCCCGTGTGGGCTGGCCGGGGAGTCCTCGGTGCAGCAGTTCAAACAGAGTGCAGTGCTGCAGGTGCTCTTTTGCTGGCTGATTGCTTCAGATGTCACACCTATCCTCGGCTTAACGTCTGCGCTCTTTCCAACATCTCGTGTGAGCTAATGCAGTTTAGGCATCACCTGTTTCTCTCCCTGGAGGTTACAGATTTCCAGACACCCTTGAGATGGAGTTTTAAGGTCATCAGTGGCATTTTTAGGTCACGGAACTGCAGGACCTTGTCTTCTTGCCAGCTAATCAAATGACTAATTAGTTCGTATATCGCTGCTGTTATCTTTCTCTCTAGCTTTGGTTCAGCTCTGCAGGATGAAGCCTGCTAGGAGATGACATCTGAGAATTATTTGATTGGAAACTTAGAGGCAGATATGGTCAAGAGACTCCATATGAGCAATCACTGGTGCCTGTGTTAGTCTCTGTACCCCAGTTCATCCTCGTGTATTAAAGCATCTGTCAAAGCACAGTATTTAAAAACAGCCTTGCTATAAGCCTTTCTATGATTATGGCAATGAATACACAACATACACAGCACTCTTAATTCCACTGTAATTTGAGTAATTTCCACAAGACCGTATTTTTAACAGAGGTAGATGTGTACAGATACTTTAATTTATTTTAATCTATGAGCATTTTTACATCAGGGCACTTTATCCTGCACCCTCTAAAATGCTCACAAACAGGGACTTGGGCAGTGCAAGCCTTTGTGTGTATCACAGCCACATTAACCCACTTTATTTCCCACTTTTCTCAGGTGTTGATGGCATCTGGTTGTGACAGATGCTTTCTGATAAAGCCTTCAGATCAACATGCCTTTGGAGACATCAGTGCTCTGTGTTGGTACTTGCAGACTGCTGTATCCAAATACTCTTCTTTAATTGTCTTATTAAGTAGAGAATTAAGCTGTGTGCTTTGACTGTTTTGGTGCCAGTGGTTCTTATTGCAGGCTTTGGCACGGCACCATGTTGTGTTTTAAAGAGACAGCATCACTTTAATGATGTGGGAATTGAGTTGAAGAATAAAAATCTGCTGAGAAAATGGCTGACTGAAAGTATGGTACGTAAAATCTGATTTTATGTTCTTCCCCTCAGACTATTAGGTGGGGGGTTTAGTTCAAATGCCTGCGATGATTTAAGAAATAAAAAGCAGAAATTCTCCCTGCTGCCAGACCACAGGCTCCTCAGCGCCAGACTTGCAGACGAATGTCACATGTTGCTGTATGTTTTGAAAGCATACCATGTGTTATTCTTTAGCTGTCTCAGTCTTCCCCCCCAGCTATATCATCTTCCCCCTAGCCAGTCTCACAGAAAAACTTTTAATGAAAAAAACTTTCCTCTTCCCCCCCGGCCCCCCTGGGTCCGGCACAGACCCCAGAATGTGTTCCCCTGTACCTGTCACTCCATGGGAAGGTCTCTGCCTGCAAACTTGCAGAAGTGATTTTAACTTGACTTCGTGTAACTCTGCCTCTTATGCTTTAAATCAGGCACTTTTGACACTGATATTGCAGCTTATGTTGTGCGTTAGGATCAAGAGCTCACAAATGACTAAACATATGGTTAAAACTTTTTTTCATGAAGTATAATATGTTTCAGTTTAACTCGGCTGTGGGTCTAGATAACAAACCTCCACAGTTTGCCATTAGAATAATTGCATTTCCAGAAACAATTTCTTACTCCTTCTTTTCTACTGTCTTGGATTAATGTTTCCTCCAGCTAATGACAGGACTGGACATGCAAACTGGATTAGAACATAGTGTGAGTAGTATGAGCTGAAAATGCTGGCATCTCACTGTATTGCCTACAAGGTTAAGCGGTTTACTGTGAGGTTGTAAGAAGTAAACTGAAAGCAAAAAGGCAAATTAATCCAGATCTCTTGGGTTCCTCCGGTGACAAGAGCTGCTCCCGGGGCATTTACCTCTCAAATGCTGTTTTGCCCGTCCCCCCAACCCACAGCAATGGAGCTTTCCCACTTATGGCCAACTTGTGCTTAGATGGGAAGTCAGAGTCCAGCCACCCGTCAGGTACCTGGCTGTCACTCCGGCAGCGTGGCCACGGGATGCCGCTCCTCCTCCTGATCTGCGGTGCCAGGATGAACGTGGCAGAAAAGTTGGCAGCAGCCACCTGGTGCTGCGACTCTCGTGAACGGTAAAGGCTGCTTTGCATTAGAGCTGCTCCCTGGGGCTGCCTCCTGCAGGAGGTCTGCTCCCAATTTCAGCAGGGGTGGGAAGCAGCCAGCGCTTGTGCTCGACATCTCTATTAAGTTCACTGCACCAAAAAAAAAAGGCTACTCAGGAGAGCCACTGCTTGGGTTTCTGCAGAAAAGGCATTGAGTTAGGCCACTGGCAGAACTTCAGATCACATCTCTGATAAGCAAGAAACTGCTGCAGAATTATGTTAGGATAAAGGATAGGGCTGGGAAGACCGGAGCACCTGGTGCAAGGGATCATACATGCATCACACCTACATGTGCTAGCTAGACCTCTGCTGAAAATTCGTCATACTTCGTTTGTATTCCTTCTATTTTTCTTTTTTTTTTTTTTTAACGCTGCCATGAATAGGATTTATGCAAGCACCTGTATCCAGCTGTACCTTATAATTGTAGGTGGTATTTCCGCCAGCCTATGAGCTTAGGTGCTGGGTGTGCCATCTGATGTCCCAGTTTGCAAGTGTAGTGGTCATACTGGGGACTGAATGAGTCTGCTCACTTATTGTATACAAAAGCTTAGATTTGAATCCATGTTGAAAGGCTGGACCACAGCCTGTGTCTTGAGTGTGCTGGGCTTGTAATTCTCTTTTCAGTAGAAATGAAAGATTTATTGGTTTTCTATGAAAACAATAATAGAAAGTTTGTGTTTCACGTTTAGGTATAATTATGAGTGTGATGCTTGAATGATGAGGTGTACTGTGTTCAGAAAGAAACCTGGCACCATCCCACGTGAGTGCAGGGTTTCCACCAGGCCGTGTCTCTGACAGATCAGTTTGACAAGCCCTGCTTTGACTGGGACCTCCTTCCTCACCAGTCTCTCATGTTTACTGGGGAACTGCGGTGCTCAACTGGACTCAGCAACTCAGCTGTGTTGTAGTGGTAAAAATATTGCCGGGACATGGCAAGCGCCCGTGCTGTGACCACCAGCCTAAGGGAGAGTGACCCTTGTGTACTGAGTTGGCTGTATAGCTTATGTCTGTGGGGAGGAAAAATAGGTAGTATGTTTCCCTTCTTGCACTCACTTCACCAGAGTGCCACAACTTCTCAAATATGGCGGAGAGTGGCTTAACCACTTCATCCACCAGCTCCCTCAGGACCCACAGCTTAGTCCCTTAGAAATACCAGTAAATGTTGCAGCTCTGGCCCCCTCGCCAAGGGCACGTGGCTGCTCTTTGTATCCCAGGTTCATGGCAAAGAGCTAGTGAGTGTTGACTGCTTTGTGAGACCAAGCGTGACCAGGAGGGCACTTCCTGCCTGGTGTGTTAGCAGTTCCCTCTCTCGTGGACCCCTGTGACCTGTTTATACTAATGTGTTAGATCTGGAGCTGTGCCTTGAAACCATGCAGAGCTTGTGCTGGAACAGAATGGTGACTTACCCTGCAGCCCTCCACAGACCACCAGTGATACACGCTGTGCTTCGCTGTGCTTCGTCTGCATACAAGTAGGCAGGGGCTGTTCAGGATAATTGCTATAAACTGGAAATGTCCACCACGCTTGGGATTTGCATGGTTGGGACAGACCTTTCCTTTGTAACGCTGTCCTGGTGGCACGTGAGAAGCTACCTGAACCTGATCCCCTTGATTTATGAAAGAACTGGTTGTAAGTTTGAGTATTTCCCGTGGGGCTTCTCAGAAAGCAATGCTTTCCCTGCCCTTTCCTTATCTGAGAGAGCCCTTCCTGTGGCCTGCAAAGATCACCTTACTTTCGGGGCATTTGTGGGACATGCATGTATTACAGTTCTAGTTGGTAACAATGCCTGTGTGGATTATCTTAGGAAAACTATTGCTTTACTATGTAGGAAGTTCACAGAACTTTCAGAGTCTATTCTTATAAGGGAGATCTTTGCCTTAAATTCATTGCAGAAGAGCCAATGCCCCAATAGAAGAGGAGGGCTGGAATGTGAAATTATCAGCCCTCTGCTCTGCTAGACCTGCGGGCTGGTACAAAACCACATTTAGCTCCCAAGCAGCCACTTGGCTCACGTGTAGTTAAGGGACATGAAGGAGTCCCAAGGAGACAGATGCACAGACAACCTGGTGGCAGCTGGGAAAATGCTGTGCGGGAAAGAAGGGATGTAAGACACCAAACCTGTAGGAAACCAGTCTTCATTAGTTCTGCAATTTGTCTGACTACTTGTGCTCTTTTATTAACTTTTTATTACGGCAAAAGTGACTAGAATAAAAATAGTCTAGGTGCCAAGGGGATAAACAGTGAATTAAAAGGATTAAGTTCTGAACACTTTATTGCTTTTAGAAAGATGTTATTAGATTTACTAGCTTAAGTTAAATTTACATGACTGAATTACTTCTTAACTTAATAATGAGTTTTGTGGGGTAAAAAACTCCATCTGTTTAGGTGTTTTAAAAGGACTTAATCCAGAATACATCATAACTCTTTAGGCCATTATGGAAGAGTAGAGCAGCCATCCTTTGTGTCATAAGCTAAATGAGTGAGGGATTGGAGTCTCCTGGAGGTCAGCATGACCTGCACGTGATGTAGGAATGGATAGCAACTCAACATGTAGCAAGGAAACTATTCCTAATGTTGTGTTAGTTATATTGCCAACTGCGATATTTTTGATTGTTTCAGTTTTCATAAACTCTCAAGATACTTTTAGATAACTTGTTGGGGTTTTTTTAAAATATAAAAGACTTTGTTTTCTAAAGACAGCTCATGGAAAGCTGATGACTGACAGTGGCGATACTGTTTGAGATCACCTGCAATAAACTTCTCTCCTGATACCTGTCGATGTAGTCAAGCCAAGCTCCTGCCCTTTATAAGGGTTCAGGGTTGCTGGCAGTTTGTGTTGGTTTCCTCTGAATCCACAGTGCTTGTGTGTGGCTCTTTCTTCCCCCCACAGCTCCTCACACAGCACACTTGCATGTTGGACAGAATCCAAATTTCCTCCCTCCTGGGGATTCCTTTGCTGTTAATTTAAGTGATGGCAAATGCAAACTTCTTGCCAGAGCTTGCTGTGTGTTTTTTGGATGCTTTTTATAGCTGTTCCCTGAGGGGTCGGCTTTTGTCCTTCCCCACCGTGCTTTCTGCTGTGGGGAGAGAGGCCTTGAACTGGAGCTGATCAGTCCCACCTGGCTTTGAATGCATCTCTGACACGGCTTCAGGACCTCGTTGTCTTTCACAGTTTCTGAAGACTTTTGCTTTGTTGTTGTTTATACAGAGCTGAGCTTTATAATAACTTGAGTGTATATCTAATCTTAAAAGCAGAATGAATCATTCATGCCTATAATAGAGTGTGTCTAAGTTCTTATTAGATGCTTTTCTGCAGCACTGTGACCTGATGATTGTAGATGCTACGTGAAAGTTACAATTAGGGAGGGAAATGACTATTTTTAATAGGTATGCAAAATAGCTTTTCTCTTCAAAAGTCATGTGGTGAAGACATGGTGTTAATATGAGACAGAGTGAATGTGTTGAAGAGAAGTGAGTGCCCATCTGCTGTAAGCCTGAACTGTAGATTTATGGGATATCTTCTCAAACTGGGGATGTTCACATAAGTCAGAGCACAGTCTAGAAAAGCACTCAGTCTCCTTCCAGATAGACCAGCAGTAGCCAGGAAAGCAGAAAGACAGCTCTTCAGTTTGAAGTCATCTGCGCCTCTGCTCATTTCCCTTCAAGGGGTCTGCCCTTGTCACCAGAGGGGGCTTCAGCGCCTCCCCCGGCCACAAGTTCTGCTTCCCAGGGTTATTCTCCAAGGCCTTTGTCCTGCTGAGAGGTTTGTGCTTGCACAACTGAGAACCCGTTTAGTTGTGGTTAACCCCTGTCAGCTGTTTTCAGCAGTCCTCCTCTGATTTGTCCAGTTTTGTTGAAGGAGCCGTGCAGCAGGACATGTTCACAGGACAGGGAGGAGCAACGCTGGCTTTATGGAGATGCACATGTTGGAGGAATGTCATCTGTTTATGCTTCATTTTGCGCTGGGATTCCGCAGGGCGCTGTGTTTTCTGTGATCATCTGGGCTGTGGTAAAAGGCAGAGCATTTGGTTTAGCACAGAAGTTTGTAACGCCAGTCACTGCATAGGTTGGGTGTCCTATTTCCTGTTGAGTTGAAAGTCTCTGGTGGAATCAGAGAACCATAGGAATGCTCTGTGATGGCACCTGGTAAACTCGTGGGAACGATAGGAGTTCTCCATCATGGCATCCTGGATGGAGAAATAAGCCCTCGAGTCTGGAAGCAGTGTGATGGGCAGACTCAGTGTTTGGTGAAGGCAACTTGTGGAGAGCATGCAAGAAGCAGCACAGGACTTCAAAATGGGATTCAAGTAGGAAGAACACCTAGATTATCCGGGGGGAAAAAATCCAGAGGAGTGGACATCCAGGATGCAGCATCTGTTGGGATACCTAGGTCCTTGGGAATTAATAGCTGAGCATGAAGATCTTGCAAATTTGCTGGTTTTGGTAACCTAAAAAGACACCCTCCCCCCCCCAAAAACGGTTTGGTTGCTTGTCCTGCGCTGAGGCGGCAGATGGGACTGAGGACATAGCAGTGGTAACTGCAGAAAGTGTAATTCATTCAGGTCTGCTTCACTCCATTACAATAGAGATTGACAAATTGGAGAGAGTTCAGGAGAAAAAAAGAAGTAACAAGAGAGCTTGAGGGATTGACTTACAAGAGAAGACCGAAAGAGCTGAATATAGATAACTTGGCTAAAGGATGACAAATGGGGTGGTTGAGATATAAATCTACAAATATCTGAAGGGTGTAAACACCAAGGCTATGAAGAATTATTTAGAGTGGTACAATGGGGTGTAACTAGAAGTAATGGGATGAAATTTAAGAGAAGGCAAATTTCAGTTGAATAATGGGAGAAGCTTTTTGACAGTGTGATGTATTAAGCCATGGGCTGCTTTTCCAGCAGTAGTCCTGTTGCTCACTATTTAGGGCACAACCCTGTTTGCTTAAGAAGCCAGAGTTTTCCAGAGTCTTTATTAAGGACAGTTTCAAATCATGCCTTTTGTGTTTTATGTATTTGATGCAGAGGCATGCAAACCACACACCAAAGCTGCTGCACCTCTCCCCACATGCACCACGTCTGGGTGTGACATAGCAGCTCTGGTGGTGTGGTGGTGGAGGTGAGGGCAGGGGTGTGAGCAACCTCTTGAGCCGCAGCTCAGCCCAGATGGCCCTGCTGGCATGGCAAGCTTGGCCAGGTCAGTAGTATCTGCTCTTTGATCGGGACCTCCTTTTACCTCCCGCACTTCTCCCATCCAGATGCCATAGTGTTACCTTTTGGGGGTTAGTTCACTTACGGTCTCTGGAATAGATATCAAAGTTCTGCTGCAGCTCTACACCAAGAAATCTCCCACTTTGCTTCAAAGAAATCAGGACAAACAAGATCCCATTGATGCACATGGTCTATGATCTTTTATAAATCTACAATACTGTACCTTAACTTTTTCTTTAGAAACTCCCATTTCTTCTTCTGCTTTTCACTTCACTTGAAATGCAAACTAAGGTCAGAGGATCACTTTCCTACTGGCAGAACACACTGCATTGTCTGTCATTTTAAAATGTCCTCCACAGTAACTGAGGAAAGGTTCATTTCTCTACTCTTTATGCTTAGGAGTGACTCTTAAATGCATTTTGCTTTTCCTTATCTAGAAGGGCTAAATTAGAAAATTAGGTAAACTAGCTGCGTAAATCAAGTTGGAGTATCTCAACTAAAATGGTAGTTTATCTTCAGCACGGGGAAGATGGCAGA
The DNA here is from genome assembly GCA_013398855.1 of Mohoua ochrocephala. Lineage (NCBI taxonomy): Eukaryota > Metazoa > Chordata > Aves > Passeriformes > Acanthizidae > Mohoua > Mohoua ochrocephala. Next base: position 1,447,772 of record VZTA01021321.1, on the reverse strand, counting down.
TTCATGCAAATAGAGAAACAAATGCAGCTGTAGCACTTAGCACACACTGGCAACTTGGCTATTTTGTTGAAAAGAGGGAGGACAGAAAACTTTAAAGCATTGGCATTCTTGGAGCATAAACGAGACAAGAGCTGAAAGTGTCTTTTATAATTGTTCTTAAATGTGTTCTGTATTTCTCGTGCTGTCCCTGAAGACGTCTGTGTCCGTACGCTTCGGGGAAATTTCTGAATTATAGCCTCTCTCAGTCTGTGGGAAGAATGAACCGCTGAAGGGTTTCATTCTCCTCTGCATGGGGATGAATATTTTTCTTGCTGAAAAATGCAGTTTTGGTCGCTTCAGAACTGGATTAATTTGGTGGATGCTTTTCATGGGGAATTTTGTATGTGGGGAAATGTCAAAACAATTGTGTCTTCATTGCATTCCCATCACTGAGGGCTGTGGTGAGAGCACACTTCTGGAGAGGAGAGCTTTGCTTTGAACCACTTTTCACATCCAGACCAAGAGTGGATGTGTGCTCAGGCCCCGTCGTCTCAGGAGAGCAGCATAACCACTAAGCTACCTCAAGTTTGCCACCTTAATCTAAGTGGTTTCCATTCAGCAGAAATAAATCATTTATGTCAGTATGACTCCAGAATTATTTTTTAAAAATTGTTTGGTTTCACTGCTGTGCGGGAGTATCAATTATCCTCCCTACCTTATTTCTGAGGCCACTTTAAAAAGGAATTTTAATTATGCAGCTGGGGGTCTCTAATAGCATTTGCAGGAGACATCATTGAGGTTTTTTTTTTTCCTGGAGATTGATTGATGATACTTTTGCACCTCTATTAGTAGACTTAGGCCCAACCCATTTGCAAGGCAGACTTTCCAGGCAGACACTCCTCAAGAGGACAGTGCAAACCTGGTCAGGTTTCTTTTAACTGTTGCTGAAACTTCTCTGAACCTTGCTAGTGAAAGACATCTTTGCAAAGCCATGCCTGGAGCAACTGAGGGAAGTGTTTGGGGGGAAAGGGTACCTTGGAATAAACTGCAGCAAATTTTGGGGTCACCATAGTAATCCAGGCCACTTTTAACTTCCCAGCAGGGCTGGATTATGATCGGGAGCACTCGGGGTATTCCCAGCCTTGTTGGTCTGAGTTGATAACCTGCAGCTGAAGGGCCAGAGAGATGGGTGGGAACTGTGAAGTCCCAGCAGGAGCAGCGGAAATGCAACTCTGAGAAGCCCTGGCTTGCAAGAGCCAGCCTGTGCAGCGTGGCAGACTATAAGGCACAGTAAGCATACTTTTTTATCAGTATAAGAAAGGAAAAAGCTGCCCTCCCTCCTTATCTGTTGAGGGCGATGAAAAATCTTGAGCCAGCTTGTGCAGTGAAAGGATTAATTTGCTGTGGATGTTTGATTAATAAAGCAGTAGTTTATCTCATTACATTTCTCCATAGTAACTGCAAAAGAGTTTCAGATGTGCGTGGCCTTTCCCGCTCTCCTCCTACTGTGAAACAGATGTCTCGCTCACTGCCCCTGAAAAGGACAGATCAGCACCCAAACCCTCCTTCTGGCAGGACATGAGGAGAAGCCAAAACTGAGGGAGGGAGTCAGCCCAAGTGCGAGGAACATGCCTTTCTTTTTCTTCTTCCATATGAGAAAACACATAAATGTGTGTGCATGAAAGCCAGGCAATGGAATCAGATTCTTTTGAAATTGAAATACAGTATTAGTTTTCTTCAGCAGCATTGAAAGGTTGGAAAGTTTTCAGCTAATTTTACTGGGCAGTTGCACAGTTTCTTTACTGGCTTTTGTCATTTTCCAGGGCTTCTATCCTCCATTACTCCCATACTAGTGCCCTGCCTTTATCTCTTGCAAGTCCTACTCCTTCGCCCAGCGCTGCGGGCCTCCGAGAGTAAATGTTTATAATGTTCATTTAGCTTTCAGTGAAATCTCTTCCAGCTTTCAAAGAAAGCTCTTTAGTTCGGTCTGCACAGATGTAAACTTTTGATAGGAGAAATTCCCTGTGTTCAGCTAATGGCTTCAGGACTCCAAGTGCTGCTGATGTGCTATAGTTCCGTGTCCTTGTAACTTCATGTAAAAACGATGTGCTACCTCATATTTTGAGTTTAGGCACTTCATAAGAGTGAATTTAGGCCTTCTATACATGCAGCATCTACTAACAGTACCTTATTTTTGTTTACGTATAAATAAGATGTCTCTCCGCAAGATCTGTTGGAAGCCAAGTATGGGGTTTAAAAAAGGAATAAATAAGCAATGGAACAGTAATTCTGTCATAAGGTGCATTGTGTCAACAGAAGTTTATTTTATTTACCTCTTAGAGTAGGAAGTGCTCTGACTTGTTAGAGTTTGTTGTTGCTTTCTGATGTGTTGGGTTCTAACATGGTTCTCAGTGACTTTTGTATAATGTTTTCCCAAGAAAAGCCTTATATCACAGTTTCAGTTATTTTCCTTGGCAAAACTTAGTATTTTATTTATTGTTAGCTGCCATAGGTTACAGATGAAGTGGCTTATGCTTAGAACTTCATAGTTCATTCTCTTACTTTGCACATTAATTTAAAAACTGAGGAGATGGCACCAGCCATAGGTGATGGAAGCTTTTCCCCAATGCATTCTCGTTTCACAACAAATCTAGCAGTCACTGAAGGGCTAAGGGATACTTGTTCTTCCCATCGACACCCATACAAGTATTTTCCACCCATATGTCTCAAAGTGCTTTAAAGAAATGCTTGAATATTCTATACCAAGATGCTTGTGTTAAGAAGCTGAGTCACAGATGGACAGCCAGGGGTATCAGGACACGTGATAATAGTGTCCGAGAATGGGGGCCCTTGGCTCCCTGTCCTGGGAGTTAGAGCACTGCTTCATGGTCCCCACCTGTGTCCCACTGCAGCAGTGGCTTAAGGTCTGCCAGCATTTCAGGATCCTGTATTCTAATACAGAACAAATTTTCCAGGATTTATTAGGATGTCCAGAAAATCAGCTGTCTTTGCAGTACGTCCACTCTGGATGAATCATTTCTTGTCACTTTTCTCTGACAAGATGGGAAACTGAGTGGCCATAACTCTGAGCTTTGTCCTCCACATCTCCCCTGAGGGCCAGGAGGAAAGGGCAGTGCTGGGACTGGGTTCCCTTGGTGTGTGCTGTGGGGTGAGGTGCAGCTCCAGCACCTCTGAGCTAGCGTCAGATAAGCAAGTGATAAGGCAGGCTTAGCAGCGTCCTGGCAGCTCACCGACGAGGCTGAGCAGCCCAGTACTGGTTGCCTTGGACTGGACAGCCCCGGTCCAGAGGTGCCTTAATGTGCTTCATACACAGCACAGTCACGTCTGCAAATGACTTCCAGAGCTAGCAGGCTGGGGACGTTCACGAGACTAAAAGTCCCTTAGGAATGTCGAAATAGAGGTGAAATAATTAGCGACCAACCAGTGCTGGACCCCTGAATTGGTCTACCTGTGTTATGGTTTAGACCCATAAATTCTGATATCTGTTGTAGGGACATATGTGCATGGGAACAGGGAGAGGAGGGGAGAACTGCTGGTAGTGATCAAACCGGATCTTAAACTCTGGTTTGTGTTGAGCCAGAAGGGTTTAATTATGTATATGTAACATGCAACGAAAAGCAACATGGGACTTGGGTAGACCATATGTCTTAAGTGCTGCTTGGGATGATTGAGAGCTGCAGAACCAAGCTTTAGATTTTGGAGATGTGGTTCAGACACAGAATTGTGCTGGTGTCCCTAAACTTTCCTGGTTTTGAATAACATTTTTGTAGCTGAGGTTTTGCAAGTATGAAGCCTGAAGCCAGCTTAAGGAAAGTTTATGATGTGAAAATTAAGTTTTCTCTAGTAAGCTGCAGTTTGTCAAAACAACTGCACACATTCCTGTTGGGCTACAGTTTGGCAGGATGCAAAGATTGCATCTCTCCCTTTGAATATCCGAAGAAAATGGAAACCTGGCATTTTAATCTTGCATGGATTTCTACACATCCCTTTCAACAGCTGGGATAAGCTCCTCTGCTTTATCACACATTTTCCCTTGTGTTATGAATCACCACCTTCTCTTCAGGCAGTTCACATACAGGATTCTTCAGTCTTTGGAAGCTTGTGTGTTTGACTGAGGGGAGCAAGAAAAGGTTGTAAAGGGACTTGCCCAAGGATAAGATGGATCTCAAATTTGGTTGTCTGACAAGAAATGAATTGTCATATAATTGGAGCTGGTGCTAACTGACATTTCTGCTTTTGGGGGAAATATTTTGGGAAAATTCACTCACTTTCCCAACAGAGCTCTTACAAGGGTCTCACAGAAAGGAAATTCCATACATTTTTTTGCTCTGGAAGGAAAAAAAGAAAAAAAAAACCAAAACTGGTTTTAGCTGATTACTCTGAAATGAAGGAGAACAGCTGCCTGCCCCAACTCCCGACTCCCAGGGAAGGAGGGCTTAAATCCCCCCTTAAGCTTCATGTAGAGCTTGGACTCATGGAGCTCACAAGCTTTGTGCTCCTGCCAGCAGCCTGGGATGGGCATCCCGGCTCCCAGGTACAGAAGGCAGTCCATGAGGTGGGGTTTCCTGGGAAAAGAAGCTGGGGAGTTTGAGTGTCTGCATGGACAGCTGCTGAGGAAAGAGGCAGAGTTCTGACCCACCCCACGAGCAGTTACCTCAAACCGATGCACAGCCACAGACATTTCCAGTGTGGACAACCTGATGTTTTCCATTGGAAATCTCTTGTGACAGGAGCTCCTGACCTCTGTTACACATGTTTTGGTGTATATGCAATGTGTAGCATTTTGCTGATAAGGCTGTACAGTGCCATTAAGATTTGGAGTATTGCTGGAGCAGAGCTCAGTTGGGGAATCTGCTTTGGAAGGTCACTGTTTGGATAGGAGCTTAATGGTGGTACCCAAGCAGTTGTAAGCAGGCGATCAATAAACCAGAACTGTCTGAGTTACTACTCCCTTTCAGCTTTGCGACCTCTCTATTTTAGAGCTTTCCCTTTTATGAAACTCACCCCGTGTGAATTTGCTCACAGCTGTAAGAGCGATTTAGTTCCACTCATTAGTGATGAAGCAAAGGTCCATAATAAAAAAGAAAGGATAATACATCACCTAATGTATTTTCTTCCTGGGCTTGATTCATATGGAGCACTTTAAAGTATTAGTTGTTTTCAGATATAGTAGAAGTATTGTGTGTTTTGGAAAACTTAACTGCCTAAGTAATAGGAGACCTCAGCCATACGCTTCACTATTAAATCTTTTCTGAGAAGTATGGAGAAACGTGTTTGCTCTGCGTGTGTTTGTGTGAGTTATGGGCTGTGCAGATCAGCGAAATGCAAATTAGCAGTCTTCTACTGTCCTGTCATATCTCGACTCGCAATAGCAGAGTTCAGAAGTTCATTGCTTGGGGGAGGCAAAAAAAGGGAAAAAAAAAAAAAAGAAAGTTTGCTCTGACTTACTTGTGCTTTTATGAAGACTGTCTGGAGCTAAATAACCCCTGGTGAACTTGTATCCTCCACCCCAGCTGCAGCCTTTCAGCTCCAACAAAGACCACTCACTAAATCCAGGAAATCGAGCGGCGCGTGGGTGAGTGGCTGACTCCGCATTCACACCCTGCCTGTGTTCCGGGGGGAGCCGCTCTGCCCGGCCCTGCGAGCGAAACCCTCTGCATGTGTGCCTGGAAAAAATAATTCTTCTCCATCCACAGAAAGCTGCACTTTCCATTGAGTTTTTCCAGCAGTGCAGCTTTGTAGAAACCACAATAAAAACACGGGGCTGCAGGATTTTTATTCTTTACATTCCTCACTGCACAAAAAGCAGCACCAAATGTTTTTCTGGAAGCAGGATTTCCAGCCATGGAGCAATGATTTAGGAGAGTGAGAATATCAGTTTCCAAGAATGTTTTGTTTGGAAAACTTTGAGATTTACTTGAGACATCACCAATCTATTTCCTCCGCTTTGATTACTCCGTTTCCACATACATTTATTTAGCCACTGGCTGTTGTTCTTTTACCCTCGAAAAATCTGTTTTGATGCCCCTAAACATCGTCTTCTTTGTTATGCTGAGGCGGGAGATAGAGCGGCATGCAGAGAGAGAGAGATAAAAGCAGTGTTGTTTTATGGATCCTACGCAGTGTACTTTGCAGGAACTTTAAAAATAATTTGCACAGCGCTCCTCAGTGGGATAAATGTTCTCTAAGACCATTTACAAAACACGAACAAAAGAATATAACAAAGACGAGTAAGCACAGATTTCCTCATTTCACAGGTGAAGAAACAAAGCTCTGTAAAACTTATTTGTTGATACAGGGCCTGGTCAGGGTTAAAAAGGGTGAGGCTCAGCCTGCAGGGCCATCATGTCCATATATCATGATAGTTGGAGTGAGATGGTAGTTTAAAGTGGCTGAGGAAAGAGGTGGCTGTTTAGCAGTTTAGTCATTAGACTTTGCTGCTTGTGTAACAGGACGTGTTGGAGATGCGTTTAGGTGACATGGATTTCTATTACCGGAGTGTAAAAACAACCCAGAACCTCAGCTGCCCCTGCCAGATGCTGTAATATTTTCTATTGGGGAACTTTATATTTGAAACAAAACACTAAATTTTGTGGTTCTCAAAGACGAGAAGTTTCCTTGGGAACTTCAGCATTGCATCCTGAAATGAAGCACGTGGGCTGTTGTGCCAAAGGGGAGAAGGTCCCCAAAGGAGCAGCTCTGGAGGAATGCCTGAGCGGCCCCGGCACTATCCATTTGTGCTTTTTGTTAAAACCAGTGATTAGTGTTTTAAAAATAGTTACAATAAAGCTCGTGAGAAGAGGTTAATGCACAGTAGTTAGAACTTTGCACAGTCCTCCTGACTGTGCTGTTCTCCAGCTGCTGCCTGGTGGCCTCTCTTGGCAGGCAGACGATTTTCAGATTCGCTGTACTCGGGGCAGTGCTCTTGGTCAGTGGCAGATTCACAGGAATGCCGTGAGGATGGGACTCGGAGCCCACATGCTCTGCCTGGAAACCATCATGAGCCCACCAATGCAAATGCCTGCCTTTGAGAGGCTGAAAAACTGCCCAAGGTGCCTTGTGGAGCCACGTTCATAGACTTTTCTGGCCCTTCCACTTGCACCAGGATTCCCCAGTCTATGCTACTTGTGAGAGAATGTATTTAGGATTTTTCCTTTGCAAGGTGTTGGTCAAAGGCAACTTAAACTGATCCAGCTGTTACAATCCTGTCGCCATCTTTACCCCTCTGGCACTTGTGTGGTCATACAATATACACATTCAGATGCTGAAAACTGATTTTTTTTTTTTTCCCTCCCAGAATCATGTGGCTGGATCAGTTCCCTGAACTGATTGACACTGTGATTGCATTAATGTGAGCACAGGAGAATGGGAGGGAAGATGGGGGCAGGCAGGACAATGGGATCACAGCATCCCAGGCTCAGTTTGGTGTAGGCTGTCTCCTTGGTTGCTGGAACAGGCTGCATCTGTGGTGGCTGGTGAGGCATAAAAGTGAAGATAGTTTGTGCAGGAGAGTACAGCAAAAAAACCCATTGATTGACCTCCTAAGCCAGAGGAGGTAATTGTGTACGTCAGCTACTACACAGCCTAAGTAATATTGTCTCTTAGATTTTTTTTATTTTTTTTTAATCAGTTGGTTTTACAGTGGTTTCACTCTACGTCATCCATGCTTAGTCTTGCTTCTGCAGTGTGATCCTGCTTATCAGTAACTGGGATTATTCTGCAGCTGGAGCTGCATCTCTCATTGAGCTGCTCCAGGAGGAGGGCTGGTCCCCAGAGGTTGGTCTGACCAGATGTACACCAAGAGTTTTGCAGCCTGCAAATGTCAGGCTGATGTTTTTTTCCTTTTCTGACTGGACGTTTCTATGTCCTCATAACTGTAGGTACAGCTGCCTTTTCTTCAGTTGCCTGCAGCATCAAGACAAAAATTACTTTGGCTTTCAGTGCTTCCGGCTGGGTTGCTTTTCTCCCTACTGTTTGCTCAAGCATCCTGGGCCACAGACTGACTGTCCTGGCCTAGCCTGTCTACGAGCTGCTCTCTGCATGCTTCTAGCTGTGCTTCAGTCATGTCTCCCAATGGGCTGGACAATAAACTGGAATCATCTGTCTTGCAAATGGTCCTGCCTTTAATTAGAAAATCTTTAATGTCTTCAAAGTCACGTGTTAGTGCCAGAGTTTGCAGCTCTGTAATGTAAGCTCCATTGACTTGCTGGTTTTAGGTATACAGTTTTAAAAAATAATCTCTGGAGCCTCAGAATAGCAGTATCCATTGAACCCTGCTAGCAGATTTTCATGAGTTAATTCTGGCCAAAAAGGCACCCCCTCTAATTAATATTTTTCCACCAGTGAAACACTAGAAAAGCTTTTCAATTCATTTTCTCATCTTCATCTCCAATGGCCAGCAGACTGTTTATTTTCACTGTCTCTGTACAAGTGCTAATGTGTTGTGTTGTGTTTTTCTGGTTTTGTCCTGTAGTTAGGTGTCCTGAGCCTGTTTGCTTTGTGTCAGGCATTAGCTTGTTTTCTGTTAATGACACGCTCTTCTTGGCTGCAGCTTTTGTGGTCTGGCTGCTGCCGCCAGGTGTTGTGCATATCATGTGCTGGGTGGCACTGAGAGAGCAGTATGGGACCCCGAACTGCAGCCCCTTTCTGATGGGAGGCTCTGTGGGAATGCTGTGGCTGGAGCCAGTGCAGAAACCACGTAGCCTTCTCGCTGTACCCTCCCAGTGTCTCTCGTCCATGTCCATCCTGTGTTACGGGAGCCTACCTTGCTCCAGGCTTCAAAGGAGCCGTGTCAAAGAGCAGGACCTTGGGTGAGTTCTTTACCAATAAAGCCCTTGAACTTTTTTCCAGTTTTGTAGGGGCTGGAAAAGCATAACCATGACTTAGCTCATGGGGTTGTGGAGGAGAGACATAGCCCAAACCTAGATGGAGCACAGGTCTCCTGTTTTCTTTTTCATTCCTATAAATTGTTCCTATATATTATAGCACGAGGAAAGGATGCTGCTTCTTTCCAGAGACTAATATTCCCAACTTTGGAAAGCACTTTTTGGACAAAGCTTGTTGAGTTGTGCAGAGAAAACTATTTATGAAATAAAACAGCTTCATGAGAAGCAACACTTAGTGCTTTGTCTGTGAAGGAATCAGTCTTTTATGAAAGACTTTGTGTTCTCTGATTTATTTATTTATTTTTCCATTGAATGAGTAAGATTGTTTAAAAAGGGTGGTGGGGAATGTCACTGGGGAAAAGCCCCCTCCTCTACTCACTCATCGATTCTTATAACATTAAAAAAATTAATTTAAATTGCCACTTTCCTCAAAATGAAGTGTAAAGCTTCCATAGTTCTGTTGTTTAATTTCCCAACTGGATATGAAATTAAGGAAATTGTAATTGTTTGACCTCTCGCATCAGGGAGTCTAGGTATTTTTTCGTCTGTTTCACCGGAGTACATCTATATGAGAATAATGGCTTCCCTAGAGGCTCCATTTCTTGTAAAATACAATCTAATGAATTAAAATATATCTCCTCTTCTTGGTGCTTTTTCATGCTGTGACCTGCCTTGGGTTTGAGTTCGGGGTGGCTCCTGTTGAATTGTCTGAAGGCTCTCAGCATACTTTCTCCTACTGAATTGTTCTTCCCGAAGTTTGCCCATTGATTGCGTCCTCTGGCTTGGGTCGGTTGTCTTTCTTACACGGTTCACTAATTTTTCCTCACTAAGCATTACTAATGTGCCTTCCACAAACTTGCAGCTTTTTGAGCTTTGATCCAGGAACCTTTCCAAATTCAGCAAAAACAACTAAAGAAACGGGACTTTTTTTTCCCCCCCTCCTTTCTTTGTGTCCTTTGTTACTGAAGAGGGCTGCAGATATTTAGTACCATTTAAAGCCAGACAAAAAAAATCCCCTCTCATTTGGTGATTTCTCCAAACACCAGTTGATTATTGTTGGCAAGGATATCACTCTGGAAAGGACTAGCTGTTCTGTGTGGTTTTGAGGCCAGAATACTGCTGGGATTGTCCCTGGTGGCTGGGTGGAGCTCGCTGGGTACCTGCCTGAGAGCCACAGCGTCCTCATGCAGCAGATGGACCTCTCTTGGAGGGAGGGAATAGGCTGACACCAAAGAACAAAGCTCTTCTCCCCCAAAAGGTAAAAAAATATACTGAATATCACTGAGGAAGCAGCAAACACTGGTCTTGAGATCTCTGTGTTCTGTATGTCTGACCAGATGCAAGATTTTTCAGGGGATCTAATAAAGTGTCTTTTAGAAAATAGCTGTGTATGTCAGAATGTGAAGTAAGGGAAAATTCAATTCAAAATTCAAAAAATGCATTCATTTTGAGGGCTCTTACAGACATTTTTGTCCCAAAATCAGCACTGGGAGAGGTAGGAATGGAGACTGAACTGTCTTGCCACCAGAATAAGTGTATTTTGCTCTTGAAGAGAGAAGGTGAGCAAACATCCACTTCACTGATATATTTAGCTCCCAGTGATTGTAAGGATGAGTTCAACTGGATCCATAATCCCTTGCTTAGCCCTTATTTCCCAAACAGGCCACACAAGTGGCCTCATGCACACCCATAGCAGCTGGTAAAACAGCTCCACTTGCGCAATGGAAGGAGTTGGCAGGAGAGGACTGTCAGGAAGGTTTTGCCAGGATTTCATGGCAGAGAGGTGATTTTGTCAATACCACACAAAAATTGGTCCAGATCCAATCAGAAGTCAGGACCTACTCTGTCTCCTTTCAGGTATTAGAAGCTCTGGTTTATGTAATATGTGCATCTGAGCTCGTAATATGTAAAAATCCTTGAATTTATTTCCCTTTCTCCAATCCCATTGCTTTAAAAGGAGAGGAACTTTTCAGCATGCCCCAAAGAAGAAAGGGACAAAAAGGCTGGCTGTGGTTCAGGGCAAACCCCTCCATCCCAGGCCGGCAGAGGAGGCTCTCAGAAGTGGGGTGGTGGCCGGGGTGCTCTGTGTGCTGCCAGACCACGTTGGTGTGTGTGCCGAGCCGAGCCGAGCCGAGCAGCAGGAGCAGAGCCCTGTCCGTGGCCCACAGGCAGCTGCGAGGCAGCAGCAGCAGCAGCCAGCTCGCTGCCAGCACGGCTCTGGCACCGCAGAGAATCGAGCCCTTTGTATCTAACCATCCAGACCTAATACACTGACATGGTCGTCATCAGATACAGTTGACACATGTTTAAAGGGTGTATCTCGCTGCTTTGAACAAGTGGGAAAGTGTTCTTGGACCGCTTTGCTCTCCGCATTTCTACGGAGTTTCCCACTGTCCATTTTCCATAGTTACTTACAGCAATTAACTGGAATCCAGGGCCGCGGCGGCTGCACGCATAGTCTCTCAAACCACACCTGTGGCTTTTTTGTGTCACATCTAATTCATGACTGAGTGACGCTTCCTGCCTTGTCATCTTTAGTCCTGGATGAATGAATGGTGTAGCTAAATCAGCTTAGCGCCGAACTAAAGCGGTGGTTCATGTTTAGCTGTGGCTCTTGCACAAGTCGTGCAGAAACTTATTTGTGTTGGTATGGCTGGGTGTTCACTGGAGGCTCTTTTGATATCGGATCCACTCACAGCTTGCATGTCCTGCCTCAGCTTTATTTTCTGTTCCAGAGGCATAGATACTGCATGAATCACTGTGTCTTTGCAGAGGCTCCAATGGGCAAAGGTATTTGTGCTGAAACCTCACCAGGCTGTAATTAATCTGTAGACGAAAGGAAATGGTTTTGTGACAGCTAAATGAAGACCAAATAATGTGATGTGATGAAAGGTATGCTCAGCAGTCGGATTCAGGATCTGAAGTTATATGCATTTAGCTTTATAGTGAGCTGAAAAGTGTTTAAAAAAAGAATTGCCTCAAGTCCCACTTAGCAGCAGACAAAAGCACAGGAAAACCTGCATGTAATTACACATTAATATGTAGAAAACTGAGCAGAGATAAAAAAAATTACTCCATGTTATTCAGTATATTTGAAAACATTTGGGAAACTTGCACATAAACTATATATATGTGAGTGCTGTACACACAGAGGCATGTGCTTTCTGCATTAGATCAGTGAGATCAGGGTACGTGCCCGTGAACAGGCTGTCTTTTCTTTGGGCTTTAGTTATGCTGAGATAAAAGACATCTGATAACCCTTACAAAAATATTGCAGACTTTTGTAAATTAGGCTGAAGGGTTTTTTTTCTTCCCCCCCACCCCCCTCCCGATTTGAAATGTTTTGCAGAAGGAAAGAAGTTGCTGATCATCTTGTTCGAAAGTTAAATATTTCTCGAGTGAAGAGTTTGGGGGTTATCTTTTTGTTTGTTTTTAAAAAAGGAAGTAATATTTTAAATTCACGTTTCAGCTTGTTCATCATCAGTTGCACCTTTGATGCAGGTTCTCTCACATTACTTCACGTGTAGCTGGGATTGGTTTTAGCTAAAAGGCACAATGGTAAATGTGGCAGCTTCCCTGTAGTTTGCTGACTGTGACCTGTGGAGTAAACACTCAGACTGGTTGATGCTGAACATTTCAAGCAGCAGCAGCAGTTGTGAATCCTCAGCTAACTGGATGATCTTCCAAAGCATTGAGATTTCTCATCTCCACTTCTGTAGGATCACAGAATCCCAGAAATTTCAGGTGACAGAAAGCTGAGGGAGGCTCTCCGTCCCCAGCTTCCAGCCTGAGTAGGGCCTGCCACCAACACGAGGTTAAATTGGTCATGGCTTGTCTGGTGGAATCTTGCAAACCTCTTTGGAAAGAGGTGCTTCAGCCTCTTGGGGGTGGCCTGGTCCAACACTGCATGGCCTTCCTAGAGAACATTTTTCTGAACACCCAGCCTGAACTCTCTAGGGAGTGTTACGTCATTTGCCACTACCAGAAAAGATTTGGCTTCATTAGAGTTATAACTGCAGACTCTTATATTAGGTCATGTATACATGCTTATTTTCTCTTTTATAGGCTTTGATAATGAAACTGCAGTTAGACTGTCTGTGTTTAAGATAAAATGAGATTAGGATTGCCAAATTTTAATGAAATCTTCATTTCACTATGGCTATATCATAACTATACCTTAGTAGCATTATAAGACTGTGACAGTATTGTTATTAGGACTGTGATTGTTTTCATCACTATCTATCTCTATATTCAATAGGAACATACCATTTTAGGTTGCTATCCCTAATTTTGATGGCAGAAAGCAACGATTTTTATGACTGGGCAGAGTTGCATACTGGTAGGAGAATGAATTTGATTCTGACTTCAGCATCATCAACAAAACGATCAAGTACTGTAAATTTACATTATAATTATGATGTCAGAAACAATATAACTTAGTTTTCAGGTTGACTGAGAATGTGCCCAGGGAATTCGGAGGGAATATATTTTTCTCATTTGGAAGCTGAATAAGTCCTAACAGAAGTATTTCAGGAATATATATGTAGTTCAATGATGTTATACTCAGCAAGTATTTTATAAATAGCTGAAGTTTTAAAGCCAGAGCGTCTCATTTTTGATTCCCATTTTATTTCCTTGTCATAAATGAACTCAGGACTCTGCACCTTTTGGGTTTTTTTTGCTTCAGTATGATTTGCATCCTGTACACCTACAGCAATACTCACTTTTCTCTGAGATGGGAATTACACGTTTAAGTAAGCAGATTGTAGATAACTTGAATCTTGAGAAATGAATGTTGAAGGAAGAGCTATGTTTTCAATACTTTGGTTAAGACATAGGACAGTATTTTCAAAAGAGTATAGAGAATTGGCTGCTGGAATTTTAGGGACGCTCTAGAATACCTTGTATGTGCAGAGATGAGCCAGGTATCTTAACTCCTTCTGGCTGTATAATTTCTTTAAAACATCTTGTAATGGACATCCAAAATCCTCCAGAAGTGAACAAAGGCGGTACCTGGGTCACTCGTTGTTAGAGAAGATAATCCAAAGCCATGCAGGACACTGGCTGCTTCTCCAAGTCACCTGAAGGGGACTATTCCTCCTCAAACCAAACCTTTGTACCTCTAGTGACTTAGAGCTTCAGAAGAGCTTTGTCTTCAAGATCTTTCTGGTTCTTCTTTAAGGAAGGCCCTTCTCAGTCCTGCTTTAGGGGTTTTCCAGGATGACTTGGAGGAGGTGGTGAAAGCAAAGGGCACGATGCCATCTCTCACACCGCAGTGGGTATGTGAGCTCGTCTACTGTGATGGGAAGTAGTAGCCCTTCCAGCAGCTGGTTTTGCTCCTGTTGGTGCTGGTGTCCAATGCCAGTCACCTGCTTTGGAAACAAACAGCACCCACTGGAGCTGGGCATCCTGGCTGTGCAGCAGCACAGCTCTGTGGGTTTGCTTTCTTACCTTCATGCCTCTCTCCTCCCCTTCCCCCCCCAGTTTCTACTATGCTTTCTCTTGTAGACGGCAATATAGGATCAGACTGCTTTTCATTTCCATCACTTTTCCCTGCTGTGACTGAATCTGTTGCAATTAAATTTTAATTGAGATGCACACTGCTTAAATAGACACAAGACAGCTACAGCTATCGCTAATTAATTTTCTTCCAAAATGACAACATTTAATAATTATATTCCTTGTCACTTACATTATTTATACAAGTTTAACTCTGGGAATTTTTTTAAAGACACGTCAGCTGTGAAAGTGCTTTATGGTGTTAATCTCCTGTAAGGCAATTGTGATTAACTTCAGAAGTGGAAGTATGTTTATGGTGCATTTCCTAAAATAGCATGTAGCTCTGCAAGTTTCAGGAAAGACTGAGGTATTTCTGCAATAAGGTAATAGTGTTTCTGGTTGCAGTATTCAAATCTAGAGAAGCCCTAATGGTAATAATTTGTGCTCCTGTGTTATCTCTGATCTGGCGATCTCTAGGCACTTTCTGCGTACGAATGAACAAGCTTACACCTTCTGCAGAGATCCCTCTCCGGTTTCTCACTTCACCTGACCTAGCACAGAGAGATCATCTGCTGCCCCAGCTTGCAAGAGTCCTTGCCCTCTGCTGCCTTGCTCTAATTCTGGGCAAAGAAAATGACCTTTTCGTATTTTAGTCTGAAGAATCCATCACTGGTTGCTGTCAGACAGGGTGTTGGATGAGTGGGACCATTTGTCTGTTGCGGTGTGACAGTCCTTAGGCGGTGCTGTGACAATTTGGGGATTCTGTCTGGGCTTGAATACATCACCGCTGCATCATGGCATGACTTTGGTGTTTGCAGAGAGGTGCATCTTCAACCTCCAAACTTCAAATGTTCACAAAACAGGTAGAAATTTCTCGGGATGGCTGTGAGGAGGATTTTTCCAGCCTCTCCTGTGGGGATGTATGGTCGTGATGTTCCCTCTGCAGAACAAAGGAGCTGGCTATTGAAGGTGAGATGCATCAGCCCTGGGGTTTTACTGGCAGATCAGGAAACTTTGGGAATGACTGAAGAATCTGAGAGCCTTTTTTTTTCTCAGTGAGGGTCCTGTCTAGGGTGAAAGTTTAAGCTGGAAGCTGCAGCAGAGGGATTTTCTGGGTCAGAGAAATAAACGTGGGAGGGCGGGACAGGTAAGACTTGGATCTCTCGGAGGACCCAAGACCAGTAAAAGTCAAAACTAGATGTGAAAAGTGACTGCAAGTACCTGGAGTGCATATTTTCTCTACTGGCATAGAGTAACTCTTTAGAAATCTTCACACCTTTCTGGTCACTAGCAAAGTAAAGCTGCTCTGGGAACAGAGCTCTGGGAAAGTGAGTGTTTGCATTTATTAAGGATGTTGGGGATTAGTACTGATGCTGCAGAGCAGAATGAGTTGGGTGATGCAAGGAAGCCAGGAAGGCTCAACAGAGAAGTTTTCCAAGGATGGCATGAAAAGCAATTGTACTGTGTGCTGCTGTGATCAGAGGAGGTTAAGATGGTGTGGATCTAGGGGGCTGAACAACTGAACATTTGTAATGGCTCAGCCAAAGCAAATTTGATTAAATAAAATGATCAATTTTATTGATAATTTATTTACTAAAACAGTTACAATTTACCTTGCAGTTATACATTAAATGTGTGTATAATGAAACTCTTTTGTTGGACATTTGGGACTACCATAATTATTACATAAATTTCAGCATCTTTTGGAAGTTATTTTGATTCATTTTATAGTGAATATATAGCAAAAAAAAAAATATATATATATATTCAAAACCACTTACCTCTGTATTAAGATGGATTTGAATGAAAAGCTGTGTGGTCTTCTGTCTATCCTCATGTACTGTCACAGCAGCAAAATTGCATTACAGAAGCTTTTCATTGTCACTTCACTTTATTTTCCCCTCAACTTTGACAATAGCCAAAGAGACCAGGCAATATTTAGTGCACTTTTGGTGTCTATTTGGTTTCTTGTGCAGTGTTGCACAGTGGCAGGGGTAGGTAAGCCAGGAAACTGCGTCGAGGATTTTTTAGAAGCAATGGAACCTTTTGCACCTTTATTTTATCACATCTCTCAGTAGGCTGTAAGTTTACCTCTCTCTTCCTAAGCAGGTACTGCAGTTCATTATTTTTGTGCTTATTGGTAGTACAGTCACAATTCTTGGCAGAGACACGGGTCTTGGTAGCACAGTGGGATGGGACAACAGCGTGTTCCTTCCAAGTGGGCCTGTTCTGGGAGCCGAGGTCTGCTGCATTGCACCTGAAGAGACAGGAATCGTTTATTCCTCCAACAAATAGATCTCTTCCTATGTGTGTTTTCCCTGAAGTTGTTTACACACAGTGTTGTTTGCTTTGAGGTCTCGCATGCGCTGTAATTTGCATGTGGTGCCGGAGTTGCCGACGGTTCGTTCCTTTGGCTGCCGATTCTCACGGTCTGAAGCAGCCCTTTAGCTGCCAGTGCCCTTGGGTGGCTGGGGGGGCTGGGATGCAAAAGGCCACAGGTTTGGTAAAAGCTGTAAGTTTTCTGCATGACACACAGTGTGAGTGTCCAGGCCCCAGCCAAAGGGCTGGGCAGCAGCCACGCGGCCTTGGGGCTGTGTTAGATCATTGCACTGATCAGCAGAAGGGGAGGCCTGAACATTAAGGGATGTTCACAGCTACCAGTCCTGTGTTCTAGAAATCTCAGTGGGCTGCGGCAATGAAAAGCCAACCCAGCACGTGCTTCAGGTCTGTTTCTCTGAAGGCATCTGCCTGAACACATTCTCTAAATAAAGACCAATCTTTGGTTACAAGAGTGCTAAGGGAGGACATCGACTGTTTTCTCAGCATGCCACTAATGGTTGGGAGATGTCCAACAACTTTTGTTTTCAAAAGATACGTTTTCTCTGTTTTTTTTCAATTAATATTTATAAGCATTTATTGGCAATAAACCTATGAAACTCTGAGTTTGCAGCGAAGATACTGGCTCCAAAACAGAAAGTATGTTGAGCTGTCTCACTTATAATACATGAAGGGCTGGGAAATGCCCGAGAGGACAAAGTGGTACCAAATGTTGGGTAACTATGGATATGGTTTAGAGACAAGAAATTGTGTGGTCATCTATAGCTGATGATAGGTCCCCCATCCCTGTGCCTTCAGTTCTATGAAAGTTTGGACTCAAAAGGATGACTGTAGAGATAGGAAAGAATAGATGTTTAATTGCTTCAGTAGAGAAAAAGCTAACTGGCTTTTCAGTTAAGTGCTAGGTTATGACAGCAATTAAAATGCATACTTGAAGAAGTTTTTCACTATTTCTAGTGTATAATTTTGAATGTCAAGATTCCATGACACTGTGTGTTATGCAGAGAGCAAGGGGATATAGGAAGTATAATCTTTCTTCTGGTGAAGGACAAACGAGTTATGATAAATGAGTTATGCAAGTGATTATTCCCTTACAGGAGGAAAAATAGAGTTAACTGTGGAACCATAGTACTTCTAAAAACAGAACAGGTGTGTTCACTGGTTCCTGATTTTCTGAGGGGATCTGGCTCTTAACTTGGAGACCTGTAATAAAACAGAAGGCGGCCCAAGTTGTTGGTTTCAGTGGTGAAAACTAGTTATGAATGAGACTGGGAGTGGGCAGATATCTCTGGCCTGTATGACCAAACCCACCCAAAGAACACATATTTAGGCCCCGATGGAAGCAAGTGCATATGCATTTGCTGAAGTCTTCCTGAAGCCAATGAGATTGAAAGCATAGTGTGGTAGGCTTTGATAGGCTTTGAAAGAGGAGAGAATGGCTGAGGCAAAACAAAAGAGCATGCCATCAAAGGATGTAAAGCAAAGTGACAGGAAAAAAGTGACAAGCTAGGAAAATGTTCTTTGTTCCCACATTCTGAATGGCTGTGAAATCAGCTTTGTACTCATTAGAGCCAATGTAAAGGAACTTGCTGTAAATGAAAATGAATGGCTTGCAGGCTGGTGTTTAGAGCTCAGATGTGTAGGTGAGTGGCAGGAAGCTCGAGGAAGTGCCAAACTCTGAGACACTGTGCAGAAGGAAGAAGCAGGAGTCAGAGGTGGCCTAGAGGCAAAATCTTACAGTGGGGTTGGAGGAATCTGAGGACCTCCCCAGGTTTCAAACTTTGATAACAAACAAGATGCTATCCACTTCTACAGCATTTGGCATCCTTTGCGACCTTCTAACCGCAGCCGGACTGCTATGAGAGATATTTGAGAGACAGACTGAAGTTTCTGTGTGGTTGGAGGGAATTAGGTCCAAACTAGGTCAATCTGAGAGTAAAATGTAGGTAAGATTTAGTGGAAAGAAAGCCCAGAGGCAACTGGGCTTTGAATACAGCTTAGCTGTGAACAAGAAGGAAGATGGAATGAGTTATAGACACAAGTGGGATTTTGGGTTTGAGAGAGAGGCAGACCAAGGCAGACCAGGAAAAAGAGCAGAAAAAAGAGAGAAAGAGCAACGAGAGCAAGAAAAGTGGCTATGACATGGTTTAGAAAATGGTTGTGGAGGAGTGAGGTGATTAGAGAAAAGAGTAGATGAAACTTTAGGAACAGGGAGGGAGTTGTAGATGGGAGGTAAAAGAGTTAGCTTGTTTTGACTGTTTTCTCGAGGAGGAAGTCAAAAAGCTTGCATGTAGAAAAAAGATAGGGACATAGAATATAATTATCATGTGCATTAATATACGACAGAAATAATGTACAATAACTGCAAGGTAAATTGTAATTGTTTTAGTAAATAGTTACATATTAGTTATAACTGGTTTAGTTATAACTAAATAATAACTATAACTAAAACTAGATATATTTGTATGTGTGTGTACACACATTCTCCTATACAAGAGTTCTGTCCTGAAGAATTGATATGAATCTTTTGCATTTTGTCTTAAATTAGAAAGTATCAAGGAACGAAGGCAAATGAGGAGGCAGTATTTACAGAATCTTCTCAGGCTAGCCTTAATGATTTGGGTCTTAATGTAATGAAGTAGTTAAAAGAATCTTTTTTGTGTCTAGTGGCCACATCAGTCACTGTGCCCTGAAGTCTGGCATGGCCTCTGGAAATCTATGGGGGCTCAACAGGAGCAAATGCAGTTTTCAGTGCTCAGCCCCTGGCCTGGCTACCACCAAACACAGCTCTTCTGCTTCACTTGCTTCAGCTGCGCAGTTGCGTACACACAACGTGGTTCCTAAACCTTTCCTCTGAGCCATAGCAACCTGCTGACATTTGCTAAAAGTTCACTGCTGGCCTGTGTTTTGTTCCAGTAAGTTTTGGGGACGTGAGATGTTCTGGCTTGTCAGCCCAGCTTGTTTTGTATGTGAAGCAGACACTGCAGGGGCTGCAGAGGACCAGACCTCCTTGTATTTCCAGTCTTCTTTAGGTTGTGGAGACACCACTCTTGGGGTTGAGAAGGGAGGTTTTTCCCTTAGCTTTTTTAACAAAATAATGAAATAAATTACGATGTTGTTTCTTTCCTTTTCTTTTTTTTGATGCTGGCAGCTGCTTACCAGATCAAGAAACAAAGTGAGTTGTGACAGGCCACAAAGTGAAGATTGCATGATATTCTGTTGGTCATCAACGGTTTTATAATCTTGTCTCAATCATCGAAATACTTGTAGCACAGTAGACATAACTGCATAGTGAAGGAATGTATATTCTGCAACATTGCCATTGGCAGGACATAAACACCTGTCCTAAGTCCTTATCAGAAAAGAAAAACATAAAGAAGTTGGAAGGTAGAAGTTAGTTTGGTTGTCAGCAGAGACAGACATGCTAAAATTTAATCATTATAAATGCAGATGTTTTGATCTGTGAAGGTATGGCAAACCAACCATTAATAATACCCTGATACAGAGGTGCACAGAGGATCAAGGTGTTGATCTAGTGTAACCTTCTCTTTAATACCATCAGAGCACTTTCCTGTACTTAAACCCATCCTGTAGTTAAAACCCATGTCCTGTGATAAGTCTTAGACTACAACAGATCTCCTGGAAAAATACCTGAACACAATGTCAGCTCTGCCATGCTAGAAAGTCTGGCACCAGCCTGAATCTAGTGCTCTTTTCTGTTGAAACCGGGAGCCTTGTTTCTAATCTGAATTTCTCTAGTTTAATTTCTGTCTCTTAGCCTTTGCAATTGTGTATGTGTTAATATTACTGATCAAGTCATCCTGCAAGTGCCTCTCTTTTGACCTCTCTTTCATTTTTCTCATGTGTGGCACAGGAGCCTTTGCAATTTTCATCTCTCTGCTGGGACGGTGGGCACCAGGACTGCACATACTGTCAATTCAGGGTTAGGCAGAGAGGCATTATAGCCTCCCAAACTCTGTGTAGACAAACACATATTTCTTTAATCATTTTAATATTGGTACCCTCCATAGAGCTTCTCAGCCACTGTTTGCCTGCCATAAACTTCAAGTCATTTCCAATCAGTGTTTCTCACACAGCCTTCATTTTCGTCAATTATTTTCCAGATGTGTGGCCTTGTATGTGGTTGCTTTAGAACCTATAATCTTTATCTAGGCCATCTAGGGATGGAGAGCATCTCACTGGTACAAAGCAATCATCTTTATTTACCATGTCAACAGCCATTTGTCACTGACAGGCTTCATGACTCTCTATTTGTTTCCAGTTCCTGATACACAAAATGATTGTAACTCTCCATTCATATGAATGTTTCCACCAGATTCAGTAATACCAGTCAGGACTAATTTGTGTATTGAAGGAGCTATTCCACTTCTTGTTTATTACTCGTGTTCGTAGTGTTACAGTCTACACAATTAAGGAATCTCTTCTCTTTGAGTCCCTTGGTACCTTGATTAATTTTAATCTTGACATCTTGATTTCTGGCTAAATGAGTGCTCATTTTCACCCTTGTCTTTTGTCATTAGCTTAATACCCTCCTGAATACTTTAGCCTGTCTCTTGAAAGACTTATTCCCATCCACTGAAATGACAGCCAGCCGCACTGTAGTCTCTTTTCTCTGTGGAAGATGGACCCGCACTGCTGAGAACTTGGGGGCTCTGCCATTCACCGCTTACTTAACTGTTAGTTTCTGGGAAAATATATGGCCTTGTAACTTGAGTCACAGCTCACAGAAGTGGAATACTCTTCAAAGTATTGATTTCATTTTTCCCTCATGTGAAATTCCTTGCAAGGATTCTTGGTCGTTCTTGAGTTTTTCTTCATCAGCATGCTTGTGTCCTTGCAGGCCAGGCTTTGTTGTGGTTCATGGGTACATCCCATATAGCTCTGACCTCTCCTACTACAGCAACTGTCAGATATTTCAACAGTTTTGGGGTTTTCAAATGCTAGTTGGGAGCATAAGGCTGACCTCGATGACCTCCATGGGTCCTCTCCAGCCCTAAATACCCTATGTTCCTCTGAGAAACTCTTCTCCCATTCTCATCTGGATGAATTTTTCTCCATTCTCCTGTTTATGAACTGCCAACTATTTTATGTGGTCTGCATCCTGCCTTCAGCTGGCAACTGTAGTCTTATGAAGACAATATGTGGAGTGGAATAAAGTGTGGAATAGCAGCCTGTGTGGTGTGTGTGTTCAGCAGAGGAAAATGAGCCAACTGAAGTGTTGCTTTTTTGTTTTTAATTACATTCTTGTTTCCTTCCCAGGCTTCTCTTTTCTGCATGCTTACACGTGTGCCTCTGGAGGGAGAATTCAAAAAGGCTGATGAACAGAACTGGAATGTTTAAAAATAAACCAAAATTTTGTAATGAAACATGTTCCGAAGTTGCTATAGGGATTTTTGCAAGGATGCAGTCCTTCATCTTTCATTGCTCAAAATAAAGATTTTCATTTCTTGAGCCAAATGAGGGGTTTCTTATCCAAGCTTTGGAGCCTGTTCAATGTCATCTGGACGGACTAGTCACTACAAGACATTATTACTCATCCCACCCCTACATAAAGCAAACCCATTAAACTTCAGTGCATGTGGTTTGTATTTGGGGTTTCATTCATGAGAGTTGAAAGTGCCCAAACTACTACAGCACGGAAGTGAAACCCTGCGAGGATTCTCCTTCAGTCACCACCAAGCCAACAAAACATTCACTTCTCAAAACCTCTCTTGAATCCGATATCAGGCAGCTCTTGTCCTGTTAGCCAGATCTCATGCGCTGATCCTTCTCTGCTCTGTGGGATCTTCATGAACATCTCTGTTCAGAATCAGAGTTTCTGCCCCTCTTGTAGTATGTGCAATTTACTTTTGTAGTATCTTTTACTCAGAAACCCGATGAAAAGTCAATAGGTTATTTGTGATTTGCAATTAGAGTCTAATTTTGTTGTAAACAGTTTCATGGTCCTCCACCCTTAATACAGTCTGTTACCCACCCTGTTTAGCTGTAACCCACCCTGGTACAGCTGCCAAGCACCACAGATGTTTTCTCTGACATGTTAGTTATTAGCAGTTTCTGCTCTTGTTGGAGCATGAACACTTGATGAAGGGGGTTTTTTAGGGGTTCTGTATTTTCTTTTTCTTTTTTTTTTTTTTCTCCTCTTTTGGTGTGCATAGGTTTCCTAAAATGAAAACAATACTTCTTCATTAGATACATTTGTGCACACATAGGTAGTATTTGTCTTTTTGGTTCTGTTTTTGGGAAAAAAACAGACAATTGTGTAACAGGAAATTGAAAACTTCTTTGGATTTACATCAAAAACACAAACTAGACAACGCTTTGCCACAATTCTCTCGCTCTTGCAACAAAACCAAACAAATAAACAAAACCCAAGTGAAGATTCATGGACCGGTTATAATGGTGACGCATCACTTTTGAGCAATTTTTGTTTACCTGGTGGCATCCTCCCATATGTTTTGCAGCGTGTTAATGCAGAGTCTGAATGCAGGAGTGTCTCGATTATCTTCTTTGATGGTTTTTCACATGTCGGAATTCGCTTAGTGGAAATTTTCTCATGATAAGACATGTAGGATTGGTTTTGTAAAATTACAAGCATGACTTTGTTTTCCTGTTCTACCACAAAAGACTCTTCCCTCCAGCCTCCACTCCTCCATCTTCTCAGTTCTTCCAAAGAAGCAAAGATAACTTCTGAGGGAAAGGAGGGAAAGTCAGGTACCCAAGCCTGCATGTCTCGGCATGGACCACTGCTGATTCTGTGTCTGGCTTTGAGCTTTTATGTCTGTTCGTATGTTTTGATGATGTATTGTGATTGTTTATAACCCAGGATCTGAAAGATAATTTTTGTTCAAGGCTCTAAGGTTGGCAATTTGAAAATATACTGGAAGTGGGGAAACGATTCAAATGTTCTGCTGTTTTATAAATCAGACTTGTTTGTAATGAAGCAGCAGTATTAAAGTGACATTAGTGTTTGTGAAAAATAGGAACACCAGGCTAAACTCAAAAAATGGGTGAGATGTTACTTTCTCTATTCAATATCATCTCCTTTCCAATAAATGCAGCCCAGAAAGTAAATGGCTTTAGAAAGGGAAAAATCATTCATGTTGCAATACAGCGGCCTCAGCGTTGGCATTTGGTGCCACGCTGTCCTAGGATAGCCTGGCCTGTGGTTGCTGAAGGACGCGTCTCTCCCACAGGGGCTGTGCCACCTCCGTCAGCCCTGCCCAGGACCGAGGGTCCCAGGGGCTGGGTGCCCCTGTGCAGATGCTGGCATTGCACCCTTGCTGTCCAGGACCCATCCGTGACTGGTTCTGCTGGAAGGTCTCATAGGAGCTGCTGAAGGCTGGTTCTGGAGCAGGTAGCTGAATATTTACAGACCTTCCATGTGGTGATAATTTCTGAGTGCCACCGCTAACTCCACTGTCTTTGTTTGATATAAGTGGAAGGCTGCTGTGGTCAGTGTAAGCAGGGGGGACAGCACTTGTGTCTCTTCTTGAGATGGTTTCCTTTCACGTGGCTGGCATCACCTGAAGCAGTAGATTCCTTTTGTGCCTAGACACAAAGTCTTAGCTACTCCATGTACAAAGCGTGATGGAGCACGCTGGAAGACTGCGTTCTTTGAAGCTGTTTGCAGGGCATATTTCTTCCATCAGAGACCCATATCACTTTTCTTCCCTGTGTCTCTCTTCCCTCTGTGCCCTGCCTCCCTGCCGTGTCCTTGCCATTGGAGATGCCATGTTGTGCCTTCCCCTGTCCCAGCGGTGCGTGTATCTCCATTTCCCATGGAATCAGGTCTGCGTGCAGTCTCTTGCTTCCTCTTTTCCATGCTTCTCTTCTCTTCCACGGGATTTGCCATTGTCTGTCCTTCATTCATTCACACCTTTCAGTAAGTTTTTAAGGTCATCCCTCCATCCCCTTATTTCTTGTTTTCCAGGCTCTTCTCCATCTTTAGGAACTTCCTGCTCTTTCCACATCCATCCAGTCATCCTTGCAAACATCCCTCCTCCTTCCCTCATGCCTCCTTCCCACCCTGCATTTTTCCTTTCTTTACATTCCTGGACAGAGTTGTGCCTGGAATATCCCAGGACTTCTGGAGCTGGTCGGAGGTGATGTTACTACAGTACAGAGAGACACTACCAAGCACCAGGCAGTTCTGGGTGCACTTTGACCCCTCCCAGTATTGCAGAGCAGCTTCTTCCTCGTGCTTTTGGTTTGCTGTTGCCATATGGAAATGGCAGATGGTGTTGATCAGGAAGTTAATCTAGAAGCGTATCCGTTTCATGCCGTACGCGAAGGATTTGTTCATTAAACTTAGAACTCTAATTTAAAGCCAATTAACGGAGTGATTTGAAGAGACTTGTTGTTTTTGAAGTTCAAAAGAGATGCTAAGTCTCTGATTTCAGCCTTTGTACATTCCAGAACCTGTATAACTATTGCAGTGTTGCCAACTCTACTGGGGGTATTTTTTGTCTCTTTTTTTCCCCCTTCTCCTTTTCTTTTTTTTCCCTTTTTATTTTTCTGAGTGATACAAGTTTTGCCATGGGCTGGAACTGTTTGGCGAAGCTTTGTGAATACCCAGATTTCTCAACAATTTTAACCTTACCTTCGAAAGTAGGCAGGCAGAACTTGTGTGTCTTCCTGTCCTATTTGCTGCTTGCACAGCTCCCTCCTCGCTCCCTTTGGCAGCCTGGTATTACTCTTCTCTGAGCAGGGGTCGGGGTAGGGGGTAGGAACATAGAATAAGCCCTGAGCAGCTCTGTGCCCTCCTAACACTGCTTCTGTCAGCATGGGTTTGTGTCTGCTTCCTTTCTTCCCAGAAGCTGGTAGGGACCCACCACAGAAGGTTTCTCGAGGGGAAGGGGCAGGAGCAGCCCCCAGACAGAGAGCTACTGCCCCAGAATACAGCTCTAATTTCCATGTGTAATCGACCCTGTAGGATTGGCCCAAGCAGACCATTCCTAAGAAATGTCAAGATGAGAAGCCTCGTGTCAGGAGGACCTCAAAAGTGATTAGTTCTGAATTAATATTTATGCTGCTTTTACGTGAGATTGATATTCTGTAAACAGTTGTAGGTCCTTCAGCAGCAGACAGCATGTTTGGATAGTCCCAAGATTTAGTAGTGGCATTTAGACAAAAAAAACTTTCTTTAGTAATTCGAAGCTGTTGCTGATATAAAAGAAAATAGATGGGTCAAGTTTTGCTGTGGTACAGAGCCTATGACTTCACCGGGTTAACTGCTGCTACTTCCCTGTAATTGAGAACATAATTTGGCTCAAACCCTGGGAGACTGAAAAGGATCACTGCAGCCACTGTATTAAGCCAATGTTCAGAGCAGTTGGCTCACACTGAATTTCATAAGTAGATCATGTATTCAGAAGGCTTTAGCTGTATGACACAGTCCAGTGCAAAAGAAGAGGTGGCAGGAGCATGTCCTTGTTTATCTTAACTAAAGCAGCGCACCAGGAAAAGCTATCAAACCTGCGATTGTGCCTCCATGGGGGTGATGTGGCAGAATTGATTAAGTGTCTCCCTGTGGGTCGTGAGCACAAGCCTGGCGAGAGCTGTGCAAAGGCTGCCCTTGGTTATCCCAGCTCCCATCAGTCTTGCCAGGAGCCAGCAGCAGTGGCACTACATCCTGGCTGTAGTGCTGGTCTCAGCAGCCAGCACACCTCCAGTGTGTCCCTTGGAGGTTGTGCCACCTCTCTAGCACCTCTGGGGCTGTGCATGGGGATTTCAGGTAGAGATGAACTCAGAATGAAGAGAGAATACACACTGGTCTGAGAAAGCCCAAAATATTCCCAAAAGTGAGAAGGCTTCTGGAAGCATACATTGGAAATCAGGATTGAGCCTGCGTCACACTGTCACTGGCGGTTCCTGCCCTCTGCCAGAGAGGATCACTCCCATGGTGCTGCTTAATCTTTGAGCAGAAATCGCCAAAATTGGTCATTCATTTTTCACAGAGAAAAAAAATAATTGTGTTTTCTGCCTTGTCTAGGGGAGGAGAAGGGGGTTTCCTGACGAAAGAACAATCCTGAAGAAGGAAATAATGCCTTTAAAAAAAAAAGGGTGTGCAGAGGGTATGGCTGATGAGTATCTGTTCATTCCTGAGTTTGCCAGCAGTCCTACTCAGGCTGATACCCTCCAAAACAGGCAGGCATTTTCGGACAGCACTTTTGACCATTCCTCAAGCACTTAGCGGGAGGGATTGTTTTATTAGGAAAGTTTACGGCTTCTTGTTTTCCCTCAAAGGCAAATGTGACTTTGTTGTTTTTAATTCTGTTGGGATTTCTCCCTTTTAATATACAACGCAGCTGTTAAAATAGCTGGAGTTGTCTAGGGCGAATCATATAGCACTTTCCTTGTTCAGATCTCAGATGGCTGCCTTTTTAGTGTCACTGCAGAATTATATTACAGGGCATATGAATAGTGCTGGTATTAGTGTCAAAATCAATTACCCAACCCTCCTCCTGCAGAGAAAGCTACAAACCTCAGGAAAAATCTGAGTAATCCATTCTGGTTTTCTAATTCTGAGTAATGACAGAGGGCAGAGAGTTGTGCTTGAATAAGTGCATAGGGTCTTTCTCCACATAGTCACTCCTAAATGCATGCTCTTTACAGGAAAAAGCAGGCTCCCTGTGAAACCCTTTTTCATGCCAAATGGCTTGCTGCTAAGATTAATCTGTCATTGAATTTATAAATTCTGTGTGACACAGCGCAGCGGAAAAAGTTTAGCATCGAACAGAAAGCAAAGTATGTATTGCTTAAAAAATGAATGTTGTGCTCCTGGATAGTGTGGATTGACTGCCTCCACCAATATATCTTCTTATACTGGTAATAAAAACACTTCCATAGCCTTGTGCCTCAAAGGATCTCAAAGCACTTTGCAAATAGGGCAAAGTACTATTTCCTATTTTATGGCTGTGGAAACCGGCTGCAAGAGAGATGTTAAGCTTTTTGCCCGGGGACACTGAGGAGACTGTAGCAGATCCATGATGGGGACCTAAATCTCCAGAGTTCCAGTGCTGTGTCCTGGTCACACATTGCACCGCTGGGAAGTCTGCTGGTCACCAGCTTTTGGCCACTGTCTGTGAAACCTCAGAGGGTGGGATATGAAATCGGTGTTGGTGCTCCTCTGCTCACTGGTGTCTGTCCCGGTCCGTGGGCAGAGGTGCTGAGCAGAGCAGGATCCGGCGGGAAGGATGCTTGTGTCTTCCTGGGCTGGGATGATCAGCTCTGGCTGTGGGGTGCTGTGAAAGGAAAATTACTTTTGGTTGCTGCTGACTTGGGGAAAAGCTCGGAACCTCACAGTCAGCCTGCTCTGCCCCAGGCACCTTTACGAAGCAAAAATAATTATAGACTTATTACCCTAAATCCTGTGAGATTAGAGTAGTTGCATTATTTATTTTTTTTCCTAAACTGGTATTTGAGGATTTACCTGTTTAATACAACCACTTATTACAAACACTTGAATATTTTTTTTTAATTCATAATTCATCTGAAAAGAGAGCATTACAGCTGCAAAGACCAGGTTTTCAAATATGGGCATGATCTCCTGTCACATTCCAGTTGAATAAATGACACATCTGAAAAACTGGGTCCCTGCTGAGATGTCTGTGGCAGGGATTTAGAGATTTTGCTTCAGGCATCTCTCTGGAAAAAAAGCACGGATCTAACCTGCATGTTTCACAGAACAAGTCCTGTTACCGGTTCCTTCCTTCCCCTTGCTGGCTGCTGAGCTCTGCAGTGCCTGAGGATGCTCCCTCATCCCCGGCGCTGCCCCCGGGGTCAGGGTGCCCAGAGAAGGGGGGTCGGGGTGTGAGGGCCAGCGTCTGGTTTCAAACAAAAGCGCAAAGCCTTGAAAGGAGGGACTAAGAAGAAACAGGTGGGGGGTTAGTAATAGAGCCTCTGAAGTTTATTTGCTTAACGAACAGAAGCCCAGGCTGTCAGACCTAGGTCAAATACTCCTGCAGTTCGGGTGTATTTATTTCATACGTGGTCTGTAACCCAACCTGATTCCTGGATTAAACCACTGTAAAGTCCTGGCCCCCAGGAACCCATCCCATGTTTGCCATCAAGCCCAGCACATGCCGGGGCAGGACCTTGAGGGGCCACCTCAGTATTCACTGCAGCCTTGTGTCATCAGTAAAGCCTGTAATTGTGGGTCCTGTCATTTCCAATGCGAGCTTCGCAGTTTATGGCTGCAGACTGTGACCACAGATCCATCACTTTGTTGTCCCATTAATGTGAGCCATGCCTGAAGGCTCCTGGGATAAGCTGCTCGGGCTGCAGCAAACAGCTGCCTGGTGGGACACCGCTCTCCCAGAGCCCAGGCCATGGTGACAGTCCTCCACAACCACCCTGCACCAGGTCCCTCCCAGGGTGGGAATTCCTGAAATCTTTGTGCTTTCAAGTTTTTAGGAGAGTTTACCTTTTAATCCAAGATGTTCAGGAGTCAGTCAGTCCTCCAGAGCAAAGGGAGGGAAGTTTTGAGTTGGCACAATGGCGATAAAACTACCAGCACACACAGAAAAAGTTTTCTGGTTTCGCAGATATTTTTTGCCTGATCCCGTTAATTCCAGTAAGGTAAACAACCAGTGTGCTCCAGAGTATTTCAGGAGCTGAAGAATTTGCATTTGAAAATTTGCATGTGAAAAATTGCAGATCTGCATTAAAATTAGAAAGGAAAGAGGAATTAGCAGTGGGTTTTCCCAAGACCAGCCTGAGGCTGCTAGTGCCAGGTAACTGTGCTGGTTGTGTGCAAGCAGGAGTCAGGTGGAGACATGTGAAATAAAACAAGTTAAAATGAGGGGAACAAAAGTATTTGCATTCAGAAACAAAGTACGCCTCTTCATTTAACGTAAACCTTGTTTTTACACTAAACTTGGGATAACCTTATGTTTGCTTTTGGGAGACCGTTGGAGTGAATCATGCAGAAAAAATGGCCAAGCTGACAGAAAGTTCAGGAGCTGCTATGTTTTATCAACCTAAGTTTAAAAACCCAGGTTATTTGTACTTTGGTATCTTCTTGTGGATATTTCACGGCATTTAATTTTACCATTTGTTATGGGGGTAAAGCTGTAGCTGATTTGCAGATGCAATTGGTCAGGATAGAAAAACTTCTTTGGGGGAGAGAGGGATTGGTGTTTGTTAGTCCTCACCAGTGAGAACTCGATGGGCGGTGGCAGACCTGCTGTGGCTTATCTGTAAGCATTGCTGAAAAGTTCCGATCATGACACTGGTTCCAAAGCAGCACACAGCATAAGCACCCACTGTAGGAAAGGAAAAAAAAAACTACTTTAAATATATGTTTATCT
This sequence comes from Mohoua ochrocephala, assembly GCA_013398855.1. Lineage (NCBI taxonomy): Eukaryota > Metazoa > Chordata > Aves > Passeriformes > Acanthizidae > Mohoua > Mohoua ochrocephala. The sequence goes on along the minus strand of VZTA01021321.1, from coordinate 1,417,720 downwards.
GTATTTTACTGGAATTTTTAGCTGAATTTTTTCTTAGGAAGGTCTAGGTCATGTATAGGATGGATAAATCAGTTTTATGCGTGCTAAATATTTGCATCTCACCTAACCTGTAATCCTGGAAAGCCCTTTGGACCTGTAAACTTTACTGTGTAGCCCAAGTTTAGCTGGGGAAAGATTGTTTTTTGGTCCTGATCTTTGTAGGTCTGTGAGAACACCCAGCCCTTTGCATGGTTGTGGCCTTTGTGCCTGTGACTGCTGTACTGGCTGCACTGCTGGAGTTAGAAACCCTGGAATTCCTTGCTGCTTGCCATTTGCTTTTGAACTCTGCCAAACCATCAGCCTTCCTCATGGAGCTGATTTTGCCTGTGCTGTGAGTGGTGACCAGAATCTGGTTTTGTTTTATGTCCTGTAGGGTTCCTGAGCTGGAAGATGCCCGTCTAAGATGGAAACTTCTGCTTCAACAGCTGCTGGGAAAAAAGAAGGGAAAGGTGCTGTTCTGGAGGGGAATGGCTTTACAGAGACGGGGAAGAAACCCACTCCTTTAGCAGCAGCAGGAGCAGCAGTGGCACAAGGAGGTACTTTATGTTTTCCACAATTTGAAAGCAGCAGGGGTGTTTTTCATTAGACTGTAAGAATTTAATAAGTATGGTGGCATCTGTCTTCCTGTGAACATGCTGAGTTTATTGGGGTTCTTGGCTGTCAGAGGAACTGGAAGCCGTGTCACTGCGTGGCATCTAAACGTCGCTGGAGTGTGATGGGTCACCACCACTCCCAGAGAACTGGGCTGGGGTGAGGGGTGGCTGTTGGGGAGTTGAGGCATCCCATCAATGCTTGCCACCAGCTAGCTGGTGCTGCATAGTGCTGGCAGCAGGGTGCCCTCCACTCCTCCGTGGTGGAGTTAAAGAATGGCCGGTGAGGCTGGCTGGAGATGGGAAGCACCTCGTTATCCTGGTCAGGAAGGGGTGTTGTGTGCCAGCTGCGATCCTGCTAATGAGCTAAACAGACTGCATGGTCCTCAGTCATTGCTGCTGGGGTTTCATGGTCAGGGAGGAGTTTGGGAATGTCCAGACCCAGTGCAAGCATGCTCACGAAGAAACCCCTCCCCTTGTGCCATTCCTGTTCAAGTCAGTGTGTTAAGCAAGATTTTGGTCTTGCTGCTGCTGAAGTCAGCGGGGAAGCTCTTGTGGGCACCTGCAGGCGTGGAGCCATTACTGGTGGGTGTGACTCCGGTGTGCAGGTGAACGTGCAGGGATGTTGCTCCTGCCTCCTGCTCCTCGCTGTGGCAGGTAAAACACGCCCCCATCTGTGGCACACGTGTGCCGGTGGCTCTCTAAAGTGGTGCCAGGGCCCATCATCGTGGCATAGCTGTGGGCAAGGCTGTGCCTGCTGGGGAGCCACCACAGCTGCCCTTGCTGGGGGCTGGGCGTCCTCTCTGGACAGGGTATGAGGAGACAAACTTAGAAGGGGCTGCACCAGTTCAGATGTGACAAGAGACACCCCAGCTGTGTAAACTTCGCAGGCAGCTTTTTTTTTGTTTTTAAAATATACATTATTGCTAGCCAGAGTCTACCTCAAAATGAACCTGTCCCCTCCCCTTCCTTCACTGCAGGGTGGTTTTTCATCACCCCAGGAGAACAGAACGACTCTTCTGTGAGCTCCTCTCTCTCTCACCTAGCTCAGCTGGAGAGTTTGAGTTTTCTGTTGCCTGAGTTTTGAAGATAGTTTCCAACCAAAATGGCTTAAATCTGCTTTATCTCTCCTTCTCTTTCATAAACTTTGCTACTCAGGTTTCTTTTTCACATTGACCTGTGAAGATTCAGATGCACAGAATAAGGTAGGAGTGGCTAGATTATGATCTATCAGATTAGTTCATGTATTTGATAAACTTTTTCCTAAAAGCAACCAGAAAGTCTTTTACAAAATTGTTTGGAGGGAAACACAGTTCTGTGCTCCTGGATGGGTCTGAGCCACTTTCCTTGTGAACACTGCACAAAGTGCAGAAAGGAAGGCTTGCCAGGATGCAGAGATAAGGGAGACAGCAACGTGCAGGAGTTTGGCATCCCCAGCACATCCCTGAAGAAGCATATGCTGTGGGAACTACTGAGGCAGCTCACTTGAGGTATCATCTCAGTGACTGGCAGACCTGAAGGGTTGATTTGCCCCAACATCGTCCAAGCATGTGCTAAAATTCACAACCCATAGATATGCTATTATGAATAAACACTTTCTCCCCACTTGGCACTTGCCTTGAGAGTGCCTCCACCGAGGAAGCAGTCACAAACGTTCCAGAGATCCAAATGAGGATGCCCCGAGGTGGAGTGTCCATCAGCCCATTTGGCATCCCTGGAGACCTAATTGGTTTTTAAGCGTCCAGTATAATATGTTCTGTTAGCAGTGTGCTCTCACCTTTGGAAAAAAATGATTTATGGGCTCAATATTTCTCCTTTTATTAGGAGGAAGTGGAGAAGTAAGTTGAGGATTGTTTGAAGATGTCAGGAGAGTTGTGATGAAAGGGTTGTGTAATGAGATGTAAAGAGTGAAATCTCTGTCGTGCTGTGCAGAAAAGTGCTCATAAATGACCCAAAATGGGCAGCGGTGGAGCAGCGTGTGGTCGGACGCTGGCCCCAGGACTCTGCGGGTGATGCACGTGCTCTTGTGGTTCGAAGGGCTTTCCTTTGAACTCTGGCTAGACATAATACAGGCTCCTGAAAAGGAGCAGCATGCTTGTGTGCGTGTGCTTGGAAGTAGAACAATTAATACAAAGTTGTCTTCTAACATGAGTTAACTGCAAGGTGTGATTTAGCAGGTGATAACGAAAAGGCTGGGTAGAGATGAGACTCTACTTACGTGGTATTCATGCTAATATAACATGTTTGATTCCCTAAACTGGAGTAATTACTCACAACAGGCCAGAGCTACGAGTATTTATGCTCATATTTTTCCAGAAGAAAGCAATCGACTCTTGGAGATTAATTAGGAAGTTCAGCTTGAGGAGGGGATCAGCTTTAGAGGGTGGGCCTCTGAGCTCCCCACCCTGCTCTGGGGCATACGAGCAAGTCTTTATTCTCATCCAAGACAAACTCTTGATTTCATTTATTGCAGAGGTTTTACTCTTTGTACTAGCATATGAGAAAGTGGCAGTGAGGCTCAGCCAGTGCTGCAAATCACCGAGCTGCTCTCCAGAGCCAAACAAATGTAATTCGCAACACATTTCTTCTTTATTCTACTGAGTCACACAGAAGGAGTGCCATCATAGCATGTTTTGCATGTTTCTCAGATCGTAAGGTTTTCTTTTTCACTTGTAGGAGATTCATAATGTTTTGTTTAAAATTAAGGTAATTGAAGGAATAAATGGAATATTAGTTAAATAATTGAAGAATAACTATTTAATTATATTATTATTTAGACTATATTATTACAAGATAATATGTTCAGTCTGCATTTCTAGTTCCCTTGCTTTGGATATTTGTCCCAAATGTTTCCAGCCTCTAACAAATTAAGTTATGGCTGTAGGAAAAGAGATCGATATTGTTGATGCTGGCAGTGGAGAAGAGTCCTTTTGTACTCAAAATTTGCATCCCGTATTTTCAGTCTTCCGAAGCTGCCATTTTAAACATCATCTGAGACAGTTTTTTATAGTAACTCATTGATCAGGTGTTCAGAAATTGGCCTCACAGATATGACATCAAGGAAGTCTCTCCTAATTTTCTATTTTTCCATAAATCATGTTGGCCAAGGAGTCAAAAGCTCCTCTTTTCTCTTGCAGTAGGGGCACATGTGTATGTGTGACTGAGATGGGAGCTGTTTATAATGACAGTATGTAGGAGCTATAGACAAGTCAGATCTGCAGAAGAGGCTCCTGGTTTTGTTGTCTCCACTTCTGGAAGGGCAACTTGTAACACTTCGAGTTCAGAAAACCCTTTTGCTGAATGCCAAAGTCCATCTTGCTGTGTAGGGTGGGAGGGTTTGGCGCACAGCACCACATGGGTGAGGCTGGGTTGTGTCCTCCGGGCTGGCACTGGCACATCCTCTGTACCTACAGGCATGAGGAAGCCCAGGCACGTGGCTGTAGGGGAAATTTAAATGAGCCCCTCTTTCGAAGGCAGAGGTATTTAGGAAGATGGGTTTCTCATCTTGTAATAAAAATTAAATACAAATTCTAAATGCTCACTGCCCGACTTTAACAAGGCCCAGAATGCACCTTTCCCTCTCCACCCCACCCTCCGCATGACACAAACTCCAAGTTCCCAAATTGATGGTGTTTATGTTTGAAACATTTTTCTGATGTCTGGCTCTGTCAAGACTAATTTTAGCATTTCTAAAGCTGGGTAAAAATACAGCCTCATTACTTTGATGTCAGAGCATAGTTTACTATTAGTATATTCTGGGGTTTATCATTTTAGTCATGTTTAACACAGCTACAGCAGGCATGCACTATTAAATCTGGCTTATTTTACATTCCTGTCCGAAATTATTTATTTGGAACAATTTCCTCTCTATCAAAAGACACGGCTAATGCTGAGTTTTAATGTGTTATTTACACACAAAATAACCTATTTACAACTCAGTATCTGCCGCAGGGAGAATGAATGGGGCAGTGCTCCCTTCATCCTGTTGTATCTGAGTTTAACAATCTGGATTGCTAATAGAACCATTTATCACAGGGTGGTAATTTATTTTATGTTAGCTGCACAGGTCTCCCTGCCTCTGATCTATGGAAATACTTTGTATATAATGAAGTTCAACAAGTCATTTGGTGTAAACATGGGGAAGCCAAGCTGCAGAACTCGTAAGACTCTGGCTGTGCTTTTTTTTTTTTCCAGGAGGTAACGACTCTCCTCTGATATTAAGGCTTCAGTTGATGAAATACAGCTCTTTGCCCTGTGTGTGCTGTAAAGGCAGAGTATGGGGCTTTTCTGCAGTGGATCAGAGATTGGGATGGAGTTTGGTCACTTGATTTATGGGCTGGCAGGAATGCTTAGTTCTGCAGAAGTAGCACACTCAGCCCTTTCATAGGCAGAGGAGAAGGGCAGGGAGCACCTCCCATCGCTCTCCAGAGGTCTTCCGTAAGCAAGCCCCAAGTGGCATTGGCGGGGAGTCCTTGTGCAGTTCAGCCTGTCTTAGTGCTAGGTTATGGGAAGACCATGTAAATGAGGAGGAGGAAATGCCAGTATCCCGGCAGACCTCAGCGCACTGAAAAAATATATATTTTGTGTGGCCCGAGACTCAGACAAATTAGAATGAGAACAGCCCCAATGAAGTCATCTCCTCTGTCCACCCTGCAGGGGCAGGGATCTTCTTAAAGAATGTTTTTCATTCGGTTCACATTTTCCTGGAAAAGGAACGTAAGCAGTACAAGCACATTCTTAGCTTCCCTGCCCTGCACCGCTTTGCTGTGTACAGCTTAAACCGCTGAGAGATGTGTTTAACAGAAAAGATGGGATTGGCTCCAGGGGGGAAGGGGGCAAGTGGTTAAAACTGAATGATGGGAAAATCCCCTAATTCAGACAGAGAAATTCTCCTGACAGCCACTGTCTCTTTTCGAGCATCTACTGCACAGAGTTCAGTGGCCCCCACCTTGGGTAGGGCTTCAGTGCAGTGCTGCCACAAGAGCAACAGCAATCAAGAACTGCATTTTGCTTCTGACTGTTTCTGTCAGCCTTTCATAAAACTAATTCTGTTGGGTCTTAAAGTGTATTTCTTTGCTACTGTGGCCCTTCTGAGTGGACAGATTGCCTGCAGTCTCTTTTGTGTACCCGCTCATGTTCCTTTGGGCAGCCAGAGGTCTCAGATGCTCAGACTGGTGCACTGCTGAGACTGTTCCTCAGTCATGGGATATCAAGGACAGCGGCAAGTTTGCCAGCTTTGAATCATGCTGGTCACCTGACATCTGCTCTTTGGGATAGTTTAGAAGGATTCCTGTAGAGATGGATGAAGTTAAAGCCGTGCTGCACCATTTCTCTGTTCTGTGAGCAGTATCTGGTGTGTGGGCCTGGCAGAGAGCACTCTGGGAATAGCAGGTTTAGTTCTTCAGTTACATGGCAGAGTTTTGATAATTAAGATTGCCACAAACTGTGCTACAAAAGCACGTCTTTTCTTCTGCCTGCCCTTTCTCCTCTGTACGTGGCTTGCAATGCTGTCTCCCTAGTCTCTTCTTTAAAAGAGCCAGCAATACATCCTTGGCAGGCAGTCCTTTGCTTTGCTTAAATGAGTGATTGGAGTCTGACTTCTTGGGGTTTTTTTCCTCATGGGGGAAACTCCTTGCCCAAGCCTCTCTACTGACTTTGTGTGGTAGCCAACCCTGTGGGCAAAGGTGCAACCCCAGAGTGGATAACCATTAATGTTTACAGACTTTTTTGTTCCAGTTGTGTAGCCCTTCGATGATGCAACAGCTTTATGGTTGGACTTGATGATCTTAAGGGTCTTTTTCAACCTAAATGATTCTGTGATTCATAACATCAGCCAGCATTGCCTGATTGTACACAGCTCCCCAGCACCGTCATAGCAAAAGTTCCTATAACTTTAGCCTGTTACAGATGCAAAGGTACTTTTGAAGACAGAGTAATTTCATCTCATCCCTAACCACACTGCAGGCTTGAATGCCAAGTTGAAAAGCTTTTATGAATTTAAAATAGAAAAAGTTATTCTTCACAGGCTGGTTCTGGCACTGGTGAACCCAACGATTAAGTGCCACCTGGAAGACCTTTGTATTTTGTGAGTGTATTATATTGTCATTAATAATAGTTGTAATAATAATTGCTTCCGCGTTTCTATTATTTTGTAAGCTCCAAAAGTTTATTCTGGCAAGTACTGATAAGTCTTCTTTTCTATGGACCCAGCTTAGACTTCATTAAAGTGCCCCTCAGAGGGTACCTAAATATAACCTTTTTAACTGATGCTAAACTTACCTATTGTGGATTGGTCATTTATAGTCAAGTAAGAAAATCCAGTGGTGATAATGGATTATCTCCTGGATTGTCTCCTCTGCCAGCACGTCCCCATAGTTTGAAATTTTAGTATCTCTGGCAGCTTTTTGCCTGAGCATCTGTGAATTTGCACAGGTTTTATAAATCAATTCTCCCAACACCATCCATTAACCATGGCATTTCAGCCTGCCACAATCATGGGAGGACCAAGGATGGGAGTTATTCAGTCTAAAGTTGGCTGCCCAAGTGTTAGGTGTCTATTTTGGGATGCTTTTGCATTAGGGTGGAGCGAATCACATTGTGCAGGGGCCTGCTTTATTCCCTTGAGGGCTTCATGCCTGATTTAATGTTAGGTGGAAAAATCCCAGTCTTCCCAACTTTGCCAAAATTGCAGAGTGGAGTTAAAACGAGGAACCAAGGTGGGACAACATTAATGCTTTAAAGCCTTTCATTCATGTTTGTCAGTCCACAGCCTGGTGAGCAGTCTGGGGGCCCTGACTGCCGGCTCTGAACTGAAATCTCACCCCATGGCTTCTCAAGTCAGAGGCAAACTCAACACCCAGATGTCAACACAGCCAGGGGAGCTGCTTCCCAGAGCTGCTCCCGCTTTACACCAGCATTGGCAAAACTAGTGTTTTAACAGCCCATTCAGAGAGATGGGAAATTTAAAATCCCCACTAACAAGACAAGGGAAAAAACCATAGTAAATTCTCAAGGCTACAAAAAGCTCCTAAAAATAACCCAAGAGGAGGAAGGCTATTAATGCAAAAGTAAATAATTATGTTAAGGGAAGCAACTAGAGAGGCCAGTTGTGTAAATCACTTTAAGGGGAACAAGCCTTAGATAAAATCCATCCTTTTATCACACAGATTAAGTCTACCTTTGGATGCTAAATAATTGATAGGGTTTGGCAGAGCATTCTATGGCTGCCTGCACAGAGCAGTGGGACTGCTCCTGAGGTCAGATGAGTGGCAAAGAAAAATGTTCCTAGAAATGCTGTGCATCCAATACCAGCACCGAGAAAGCAGGCTTGTATTCCCAGCACCTCCTAAAGAATTTCTGCGTGGCCTTGAGAAGACATCCATAGACCTTGCAGTGAAAAGAGGACTTGGCATTGTTCCTCACCTCGTTGAACTGCCCCCCATTAAATCAGGTGGTCTGTTTTCGTGGTTTTGTGTGGTGATGAGTGAGGTGCAGAGGCCTGAGAGGACACAGCCAGTTCCACCCCACTGTTTTTATTTTTTATAATTAGAGAAGATGAATTGTGCTGTCTGGTGGCTTCTGGGAGCCCAGGGCTTTTGGGGGGATTTCTTGCTTTGTGCAGCCCTCACACTGCCTCAACACTTCAGCCTCTGTCTGCGTACGAACATCCTGGCAAGGCAGGGAGATGTCGTTGCTCCCATTCTGCAGACAGGGAGCACAGAGGATTTTTTCCAGGGCCAAAGTAGCTGAAATGGGTTGAGCTGTTTCAGAGGGATGTCAAGAAGTGATTATCTCTGGGACTTTGGAAGTTCATGTGTGTTTACATGGGACATCGATGACAGTGCAGAGGTCTTAGCCCAGGTTCCTTGGTTCACCATATCCACTAGCAAGCCCTTCCTCTCTCAATGATATGCCGTGTAATCATGGTCAGATGACTCAAATTCTCATGCCCATCTGCCAAACGGAGGCGTTGTTTCTTTCCCTTCAGGAGAGCTGAACACAAGTTGTGTATGCATCATCCAGAGCCTCTGAGAACATCACGATGCAGCAGTCAGCTTCATTCCTCTCAGTTGCATAAGGGTATGAAAATGCTCAGTAGCACAAATAGGATATTACTGAATTTAAACTAATTCAGCAGTGCCTTTGCCCAGTACCTAGCACAGTGGGCTCATAATTAGGGGCTACAGTTTTTTCCAGAACCAAGTGAGACAAAAATGGCAGAAAGATTAAATTCTAAAATCGATATCCCATGAATTCTGTGTGGGGACTATGCTTGACAGGATGAGTTCTCTGATCTTAATGGTAATGACAGAGAATAAAACCTCAGCCAAGATTGTAAATTTAGCTCTTGAAGGAATGAAGGGGGTATAGTATTTTCATGCAAACTTCTTCAGCATTATGTTAAACTTGTGACTTTACATGTGTTGGAAAATGACCTGTGCTGGGTGTTCTGTGACTCCTATGGTGGTGTTGGGTTGAAATCAGGCAAACCTTGCTGGAAAGAACTGAGCAAAACTTTGGGCATGTAGGCTGAGTCCAAAATGAAAATAAATTTTAAAAATTGAATGTGATCCCACATGAACACAAACAAAAAAGTTTTCACACAAACTTGACTGAAATCAATTCTGCCTTTTCTGTAGTTTTTTAGAGAGCTTAGCGGGGGTTTTCTCCTCTTTTTTTTTACACCCCTTTTCTTCTCCTGGAATCCCAGATCTTTTTAAGGCCATCCCATTGAAAATGCTTCCAATTGTAAGTAAATCATAAATAAGAACAGGAGTATTGTAAGCAAAATATTTATATTTACTGCCACCAGTATCTGATTTTTAAAATACAGCGACATTTGCAGGGATTGAATGGGGCCATTTTAGCCAGAAAGCTGTTCTATTCCGTTCTCTTCTCTTACAGTGATCAGCTCCTGACTGACAGATTTTCGGAAAAAATCACAGCTTGCAACAGATGCATCCTTAAGTAAACAGTTAAAGTAGATGTTTTGATGGCTTCAGTTGTATTGATATAAAAGATCAGTGTCTGACATTCCTGAAAACCATCCAATAGAGGAGGTATCTTCTTCTAAGCCCCTGGCCCTGCGTGTGCTGCTTCAACAATAGTTTAATCATTTAAAGAAAGCAGAGATTTTATGCACTGAACAAGATGCTCTGAGCCAAGAGAGAGTGATAAGGGGTCAGCACCACTGACTGTGGAGCCAGAGTGTTGGGTAATATTTAGATTTTTCCTAAATGAAATTTTTGTTCTGTTTGTGAAGTGATGAAATGATCCTTCTCACTCAGTTTTTCTACCTGAGGCTCGCCCTGGTTTGCGGCTGCTCTTTGTGGGGTGGACCAGCAGCGATGGGGGGAATTAAGCAGAATCCTCTCCTACATCCTGGCTGGTGTGACTATCCATGTCCTGTGTTAATGTGTGCAAGTGCCTTCTTGCAAGTGAGGCCTGAGGTTAAGCTAAATCTGTTTGTGCCGGTTCGCAGGTACAGCTGCTGATGTTCTTTCAGAGGCATTTACAGCCACACTATAAAGTAAAACCAGAGAAACACAAAGGTGAGGACTTTAGGCATTGGTTTGCACGTTCCATTTTAACGAGAGGAATTATTATGTGTTGTGGGAAGCTGATCCGACTCCCAGAGGCTGCTTGTGTGAAGATACCCAATTTTTTGGTGGCTCCCTACAGTGAGGGCACAGAACTGAGCCTGGAGAAAATTAGTTTCAGTTCCTGATGAAGTCCCAAACTTCCTTCATGATTTTGGGAAAGCTGCTTGACTTCTCTTCGCTCCCTCATTTATATAATGAACTCGGGTTGTTCTTTGGGCCTCCGGGCCCATCCATCAGCATCTGGTTAGCAAGTTTATGGCGTCGGTCACACGGAAACACTTAACGGGTCAGACTGTGGGGAAGTTGCCATTTCCCACTCCCCACCGCCTGCAAGAGGGTGTTGCTGCCCCTGGGTGCTGCCTTACCTTGTTCATATGCCTTAGGTGTCACCCTGCTGCTGTCCAAAAGGGACAATAAAACAGTTTTGCAGGGTTGGGGAAGATAAGGTTAAGTTCTTACAGTGAAGGTATTTTCAATATCTGTAGTGGAGAGACCATTTGGGGGTGTAGAGATTGACTGTATTCCAAAGGGCCGTGCTTGCTCTGAAGTGAGAAAGTTTTTCAGGTGATCTTACCTGGAACCCAGCTGGAGAACATCGTGTTGTTAATAGCTATGTAAATACTCTGTATCAAAACAAGAGAAAATTATTTTTCTCAGTTTAAAATGGTTTCCTACATACACAGTCTATGGGTGAGCTCCAAGTACCCGGGCGGAGTTTTGGACACACCTGGATGAATTTACTGAAGCCATGGAGAGCTTCAGGGTTTCGTCCTGACCCAAGCGATAGACACCCAATAGATGTGTATATTCACCCAGTCTAGCAACAGACAGTGGCCTTAGCAAAGTCCTTTGTAATTAGGCTCTTGGGTGCCAGGTGATGGAAGGATAAAATCACTGTCATGGGATGACAGCTTCAGAGAGAAACTTAGTTTCAGCTTTCCTTGCCATTAGTCTGCTGTGCACATGCATGCTCTAATACTGTGATCAGCTGCAGAGGAGCTGGCAGTACTCTTGTTTGGTGCAATTTTTTCCCTTTGAAAACTCCAGAGGAACTTTCCTGTGCTGTTACAAAGACGTCCTTAAAACATCTTTACTGCAGGGTCCTGTGTTTCAACTGCTGGAGCAGCGACTCTTAAAATAGATATGAGATGACTGAATGTGTGAAAAACATTTGCATCTCTTTTTCTGAGCTCTGTGCATTCTGCATCACTTCTGCAAGCAAGTTAAAAGGGTTGAGAGTTTTGCAAATTTTTGTGCTGCTTTTAATTCTACTCAGAACAATGTCTTTGCAGATGAAATGAGATCCAAGGCTACCTTTTGGTCACATAGAGTCACTGACACTTGAAACAGGCTGGATTTATATGTAGTTGCTAAAAAATATATAGCAAAATTAAAGTTTCAGACACTGAGTTCACACGCATTGCCCATTGTAAAGATAAGTAACGGCTGTTATAAGAACACTTAAATGGTTACCTTTGGGACATAAAAGGGATCTTTGAAGACAGTAAGTCTTAATACAGAAATGTTTACTCATAAAAAATACATTTGGAATGGGGGAGGGGAACACATTTCCTATTAATGTGGGGTTTGCCTTTTATGGCAGGTTGTAGCAGGTCTTTAACCTCTGTAGCACTTGAGTGAGGATAGAAATGAGCTTCTCTAAGTATCAGCCCAAAGGGCCTTTCCTCAGTGCCTGTATCAGCAGTGGTTTTAGTTTATTCTTTCTTTCTGTGACCATAATGAAAAACTATTCTCTTCCAACCTCAAAACTTTCCCATAGTTAAGTCCTGAGGGCAGAATAGAAATGTCCTCCTGAATTTGCTTCACTTAACCTTGTGTTTTGTGAGATACGGGGCTGATGCCCAAACCAGTGGGGATTTGAAGGCGATGTCAGCTGAATAAGGCACGAGAAGAGAAGGAACTGGCCCTTGAAAGCTGTGGTTATAGATACCACAAAGAAGGGATGATGTCTCTCTAGACATTTAAAGGGTGCAGACGTGCCCAGCATTCCCAATCTGCCCATTCTGGGTGCACATAAAGTGGGTGGTGGCTCATGTCACCTGTGAGTTTTCTGGTTACAGTTCTGCAGGTAATTTTGAAATTCTTTTTCCAGGCAATTATTATGTTGAGTGAGGCAAAAGAAAATGCCGGGATCACTTGATCAGTGTGAACCCCATAACTAGGGAGGATGTGATTTCTGCTTCAGAGTTTTGCAAAATTATTGCTTGATGGGGTAGGACACAAGGTGCCCGTGATCTCAGAGTAGCAGAGAGAAGCTGAGAGTCCTTTATGGAAATCATGATGGATTGTAGTCAAAAGGCTTTACTCAGATAAAATGAATTACAGAGCAGCAGAAGTAGCCTGGACCAGTTGTGCAGGAGGAGGGCTGAGGGAGGAGAGGGATCCGGAGGCCTTTGACCAGGTGCTATACAGAGATGTGAGAAACAAGAGTGTAACAGCAGGGTTTGAGCCAAAAGACACCATTTTGTGGGATCTTCAAGAGGAGAACTTGGTAGCAAAGAGAAAAGTTAGGAAATACTGCACACTCAGAGAAGTGTAAGAAGAAACTGGCTGGGTGCAGAAAAAGACAAAAGGTAAAGAAGCTGGGAAAAAGTACGCGTTGTTGTGAAGATGAGGTTACCAAGGTGAGATGACTGGATTTCTGATGAACCTTTTCTCTAAGCCCAGGGCCCAGTGCAAAATTACTTGTTCACATGCCAGTGACAGGGCAGAGCGATTGGTGGGCTTTGTTATTCTTATTCCAAAACATCATGCTCGTCCAGGCAGTAATCATTTAGGTAAGTAACAGAAATTAGGTTTTGAGTCACATACTGACCTGTCTTTGTAGTTAGTACAGCATGTTCTGGTCACGTAATGAGAGAGAAGACAGATTAAATAAAAGGCAGGATTTTCATTCAGGAAATTGGTATGGTAATGACAGATATGGGGTCTTGGCATGTTTCAGATAGGCTTCATCTAGCCTCTTCAGGTAGCAGATACAAGCACGGCGCTCACTTATATTCACCCAGTCAAGCATGAGGAGGTAACAAGTTCTCCGGGGAGGCTGGTATTTAATATCTGCCAGATGCCTGCTGGAGAATACTAATACAGATCCCAGATTTAGTCTGCCCTGGGAATGCAGATGGTTGGTAGCAACATGCCTAGCCCGACAGCCACATCTCCCTTAGCTCCATGGCAGAGCTGCCTGGATTTTTATCCCCTGCTATTTGGATTGTAAAAGTGATGGCTTGGTCAAAGAAGCCTTTTACCGACTTCCCTGGGAGGAGGGTTAGCAGGCAAGAGAGGGAATGACACTGGAGTTTCTGTCAGGGTATCACACTCGTGGATAGGGGGAGCGGCAACATCGATTACCCTGCATGTCACTTGGACCATTCTCTTGGGCAGGACGAGCCAAGTGCTGTGAGGCAGTGAGGACCACAGGGAGGATTTGTGCTCGAGGAGAAGCTTCAGCCAGCTTCTGCAGTGTGTGTATTCCCCTCTGAGACCTCAGCAGGGGCAGAGGGAGGGTGGCAGCCCTGTGGAGATCCCACAGCTTATCCTCAGGCTGCAACAGGGAAGGAACTGCTGTGAGTTTTGCTTTCTTACCAAATAAAGGGAAGAAAACCCCAAACCCCTGCAAGGCTGCATATAAATCAGGGTAATAAAACTGCCTGTGGTCACGATCAAATTATACGGTCTAAATCTATATAAAAGAACTGGAGCAGGTTCAGTCCAGCACTAATGTCCTCCTTGCTGTAAACAGTGAATGGGGGGTGAGGAGGAGGAGGGAGGGCAGGCACTGGGCTCCCGACACCAACACACCGGGGAAACAATTTGCTGAGGTGGTTGAACTACATGTTTTCAGAATCTGTTTGTGTCCATAAGGGTTTAAGAAAAGGATGTCATCTGCTTACTCGGTAACTTGTGTGTGGCCTGTGAGTGGTTTCAGATGCCGGGCCAAAACCAAATAATCTCTCCGTTTAGGAAATTTGAAAAGTATGCTTGCATCTCAAAAAAGAACAGAGATTTTCACTGATGTCTCCCATGCTCCTGCCACAACGCCTTGTGTAATTGTGGTACTGTGTGCTGTTGAGACGGGGAGAGAGAGGTTGCTGAGCAGTCTCTGCTAGAAACAGAGACCAGATATGATTTGGGCTTTCATGAGACTCTGAGTTAATAGGTTGTTTTTAATGGGAGAAAGGGCTACCAGGGTACTTTGTATATCTTCAGAATTCAGCTGAATGCTGCAAAAATGTCCATATTAGGACATAATCCTCACTACAAGTGAAATAACAGAACTAGTGAACTTTCACAGTATGAAGAACTTGTAGATGATGTTGAAATTTCTGATGGTGTAGGAGAATTTTAAATTGAAGGGTTTCGCTTCATTTCTGAGTACCCTGGTCACGCTGATGAGTTCATAAATCTCTGTGGTGTTTGACTATATCCCGAAGAGCTGCACTGTCCTACTCAAAAGTGGTAGCAGCCTTCAGTATTAATTAAGGGCTGTATTAGGGAAGAGCAGGGGGAGCAAGAGGGGTCTTTCAAGTCTGGCAGCCACCGCTTTCAGAGGAAACGAGCGGAGACCGTACACGTGCGGCTGAGAGCCGGCAAGACTCCCCACGTCTGCACAGCAGCTCCATGGGGCCACCAGAAGGTGTGAAAGACTCCTTGGCTGGAGGCAGAAACTTAAAATCTTCTGGGGGCAAGGGGGTAAAAAAAAGCCAGGAAGCTAAAAGCAGTAGCAGGTTTAGGCACAATCCATGGAAGACCACTGCAGGCACCAAGAAATTTAATAACCTGTTATATTTATGTAGCACATTTCATCCTCAAAGCATTTTGCGAACTTAATGATGTGCAAACTATGTGCACACGTATCCTTTCATCTGCCAACGACTGTAGCCGCCTTCAGTGTGAAGCCTGATGATGGCTGCTTTGCCATCACAACAGTATAGAGCAGCGAGTGGAAAATGCCTGAAGTGCAGGCAGATTTAGGGGGGCAAAACATAACCTTTGGGCAAGACCGAGGGATTGAGAACACTTGTGCTGGCAAAGCGCACACATCTGCGACTACAGTCAATCAGATCTTTGAGCAATCCCATCAGATAGAGCTTTCCTTCGGGAAAGCTGGAAAATTCACCTTAGCTGTCTGGAAATCTGGTGCGAGCTTTCTTTTGTGCCAACTGGCAGTCTCCCACCTCAAAAAGTAGTTGCTGACTCTGACTCACATGAGCTGCTTTTCCACCTGAGATCCAATGGGATCAAATGACAACGTTCTGCAGATGGCCACCTTGCGATGTTGTCTGTTTCCTAAATTTTCCCACTTAATGACATTCTCATCTCAAAGGAAGGGTGTTTATTTTGGAAAAGGGTCAGTAAGTGAGCGTTAGAGATCCTGAGAGATGTACAAATTGATAGCATCTCAAAGTTGTCAGGAAAGGACAAAAAAAGCGCCACACCAGCAGTTTTGCCCGTTAGCATCCCAAGGAAGTTCTGTATTGTCAGGCATGATAGTTTTCAATGTCACCCGCCCTGTAAGAGTTTTGGTGTGCCGTCTAATCCCCCAACTTAATGAGTTCTGCAGGGATGCACCACGATAACTAAAGATCATTTACCTGAATTGCTTTTTAATTTCTGGAATGGGAAGCTGCTTGTGCAGCAGGATAATTACATTATAATTTACAGCAATCCAAAATCAATAAATTTAGTCATATTGGGATAGAGAAGGAGGATGAAAATCCCCCCACCATTAAATTATTTCACACTCTGTACTTGATGTTCCAAGAACTCAACAATAAACTTTGGGGGATGGGAGAGAGGGTTGGAGAATCACTGGCTTCCTGAAGCTGGCCAGTAAATCAGCTTTGCCCGGCGATTTCTGTCGTGAAATAACACATGGTGTGTTTGCAGAAGGGGGCAAATACAGAGGGTAATGTCCTTTTTCTGATTTATTTTAATTATGGAATATTGAAGGAGAGAAAATGCTTTGTGCTCTCTGGCCCCTTATTCCAGTGGGGAAAAGCCGATGAGCCATCACCAGCTGCAAGCTAAACCTGGGCATCTACCTGAGCTCTGCTCCCTGCCTGAATGTGACAGTGGAGTTGAATAATTATTGGAATGAGCTACTAAGGGAGCTGGTGGGGTTTCAAGCTCTTGATGTCTTCATCAAGATGAGATTGGAAGCTTTCCTCCGAGTTAGTATTTTTGCCATGTACAAGCCATTTGGCTCATTGCAGGGAGAAATGAATGAAAGCTGGGGAAGTGGGTTGTAAGGAGAATGGGCTGTGCGACATCAGCGTATCCTGAGCTTCCCTGTCCTGGAAGGACCACTTGAGGGATGGGTTTTTCTTTTGGATTGTTCAAAACACAGCAGTGCTCTGGTCACTGGAAACACTGAGGGAGGAGGGATGACTTCCAATGAGAAGGTTGGTCTCAGTTGGTCTTTGCACCTGCTGCCAGCACCTCTTTGGTGCAAGCCAAGCCCTGGCAGCACCAGTGCTAATGTAGCCCCTCCCTAGGCCGCTGGCCCGGTGGTGTCCACAGTGCTCCATGCTTTCAAGGGTCCACCCAAGACTCAGGTTTGGTTCTGGCAGGTGAGAGGAATGGCAAATAGACACAGGTAGCCCAAACACACCCCTCCCTGATTTAAGAGAAATATTATTCAAGCAGACAGTTCAAAGGAGTTCAGTTGGGCACATGGCGATGGGAGCTGTGGTTTTGGTTTGGGTTTTTTTCCTTCTGTTTTCTTTAAAAGAAAGCTTCCTGGTTGTATTAGATCCCGCCCATGTCTTCACTGAGGTATGGCCTCAGTGAGGTATGGCTGAATTCATCTCACAGGAAGATGTATTAGGTGTTTCTGGACTTCCCCCGTTCAGACTCACTCAATTTTATTTTTCCTTTGAAACCACAGAAAAGCTGTCGATGCTGCACCCAAAAAAGGATGTTGTATGAAAAGGAAATCACTTTGTCTCTTGTATTTGAGGAGGATTATGATCTGGCATGACCTCATTATGGGTTAGGCGAGGATATTTCTGGAAATACTAATTAAATACTTTTTCCATCCCTTGTGCCCTTGCAGCAAGTGTAGACTTTATAACAAGAAAAAGAGGGAAAAAAAAAAGCTGTCTGCAAGAAATTTTTTCAAGCTCTTTCTCCATTCAAATGAAGGAAGTACATGGTAGCAATAGTCGTGGTAGCAATATTAGAAGCTATTAAACAAAGTTTTCCTAGTTGTGATGAACCAGAGGAAAATGATTATCTGAAAGAAGACAGTAAATGTGTGATTCTTTCAGTGCTTTTGTCTATGCCTGACTCCAGGAGTCTGAATTGATCTTATTATTCCAGCAAGATCACTCTAGACTGCTGAAAACACCCTTCCTTCTGCAGTTTTTTTGCTTTAGCTGCCCCCCCCATTCAGGTCCAGTGAGCACAAGCAGTAGTGCACAGCCCCACAAAGGATCCTGTTGGCAGCAGCTGGTGGCGAGCTGTGGCACGGGCTGCAAATCTGTTACACTGGCACAGCCAGGGAGGAAATTCCATGGTATCACATCCTGATGTATTTATTAATGGATATTCTCCTGTTATTTCTCATGGTGATGTTTTCCTCCTGGGCTTACCCATTTTTTGCTCTCAGAGATCTGTTCTCAACTTGTGGCATTTCAGTGAGTTTTAACAGCTCCGAATCCTGCCCTGACCGTCTGAGCTGTTTCCTATTGAGGTCAGTGGGAGTCTTCCACTTAACTTCAATGGAAGTTGGACTTGGCCACTGACAAAATGTCTTCAAAAATTGCCTTCAGCAAATAAGCTTGTAAATGTTAGCACTAAAATAGTGACACGCAGGCCCAAATATATCTGTATTGAAAACACATGCTATCAGATAAAAACGTGTTCCTACAAAACCTCCCGACATCATGACGCGGAGGCTGTAAAGATTTTTTACATTTTTTTAATCATATATTTAGCGCTTTGGTTTGCTAGTCTGTTGTGTGGCACATGGGGTTGAGTCTAACGAGGGAAACACCAGACTTGTTTGAACGAGCGGTCGGTGGCTTTTGTTTCCGGTTATTGTTCTGAGTCTAGAGACGTGGTTCTTCTTTTCCATGTGAATGTGAGATTTTGTCCAAATTTCAGTATTCCACTGGTATGTAACAATATCCAGTCCTGCATGTTGTTTAAAGTCTCACTGCCTCCACGGAAATTAAACAGGACTTCTATATTGGAGCCAAAGGAGGGAAATGGACGCTTTCTCACGATAACTTCAGGAATTGCTTCTTGACCTGCAAAAGGACAGCCTTACGTTGGAACATCGCAAATGGAGAGAAGATGTGGGGCAATTGCCGACATTTTTTCACTTTTTCCCTCTCTGTACTTCACAATGGCTGAGGTAAATGAAAGCTGTGGTTAGGGTGGCTTGGGGCAGCTGATGAGTGGACCGTGGCTTGTCTGTCATCAGCATTCTCAAGTGCTGCACTTGAGTGATGGTTAAGGCAGATGGAACTGGGTGATGGCTTAAATGCCTGTTGTAAATTGTCGAGTCCCAGGAGTGGATTGATAACGGATAACTTGATTCAAAGCGAAGCAGGGGCAGGGGCAGCTGTGGAAGTGGTAACTCCATCGGCTATCCCAAGCCCTGCTGCCTCTGCCTGTCAGAGAGCCAACAACACCTGGCCTTCAGCAGAAGAAAATGAAAAGATTTTATCCTGGCTCGTCTGAGAGTACTTGTCTAACCATCTCCATCCTCCAGATTCAAGTCAGTAACGTTTGCAAGCTCCACCCAGCCACACGGGTGATGCAAATGCTGTTGTTTCCTTTGTTTCTGGTTCTTTTATAGAAGTAGGTCTTTGTAGGGGTCAAAATCAAAGCTCTCCCTCTAAAGTCTATTAAAATGAATTGAACCTGACTGTCTGGAACAGGGAAATATTTGTCAGGGTAAACCTTCTTGGGGAGCTAATGAAGCTGGAGCTCAGTGGATGAAACACTGAGATGTGCTGGAGTTTGCCAAGACAAACACTTGGACTTTTCCAGATCATATCCTTGCTCCAGTGGGACGTACATACTCGTGTCAAGGTGTCTTGATGGGTCCCTGTGTGCAAAAGCAGCCTTTTGGTGCAGCCTTTTTTTGTTTTTGCCAAAGCATCTCTATCTGTGCTCAGGACTTCAGGAGGGTGGAGGAGAGTGTGGAGAAAAGGTACCAGGACCCATCTCATGGCAAGGGAGCTGACGACACCCACAGTGCTTTGCAAATGGGATCTGGGGTGGCCGGTCCAGCCTGGGCCCGTTATCTCGAGGGGAAGAGGACAAAGAGGCACTGTGCAGAGATTTAACCATGCCACAACGTTTCTGGCTTTGCAAGAGAAGGGGTCCCATTCTTCCCTTTAGCCTAGGAGGCTTTTGAGAAGCTCTGACCTTCTTCCTCTCCAGCTCTTGAGCTGAAGTAGGGCTGTTCCTTTGGGTGAATGCACTTGTAGGATAAAGGTGCAGATGGTTCAGGTCCTGGTCACTGCTGTTACAGCATGCTGTGAGACTAAAGCACAGCTTGGCACAGCCACTGAGCCCAAGCTGATTATGTGAAAAAGTAACACATGAGCAAATTCAGGGTGAGGCAGAAGAACATTATGGGATTTAAAAATCTCAGCCCTGTTATTAATTTCTCTGGAAAAGGTGAACTAATGATACTACTTTTAATTCATTAGTATTTAGGCTAAAAATATGTTGGCTCTGAAAGAAAATTTTGAAGTAAAGGGGAAGATGTAATAAAATCTCCCCCCTCCTCCTCCTCTTAAAAAAAATGTTTTGCACAAAGACAATTCGCTGATTAGAAATGAAAGTTGTAGTCCCATGGGGCCAGGTTGGAATTACTGCATACCACTTGTCTTTGAAATCAAGGCCTCCAACCTTAATGTCCAGGTGGGGAATTCCGGTGGCTTTACTCTAATCCAGGCAAATCTGAAATCCAACCCTGTTGGGAGGAAACAATGTGGGAAACAGATTCATCTTGATCTCGGCTTTGTGCCTTGGAAAACGATTAAGACCAACTGTTAAGCAGCTCCCGATAGAGTTCACAAACCTGCCGGCCTCTGTGTGACACAGATTTCTCAGTTCAGGCTTCACCCCTTAAAACAACAGATGGGACTGATACGGTTAAACTACAAAGTGGGTTTCCGTTATTCCCCAGTTGTTTAAATGTTACTTCTGTTGTTGAAAATGATTTTTAAACTGATTGCTTTGCTGCAATTAATTTTTTTTTTTCAATTTTCCATTGTTACTTTAACAAAATCAAACCCGAACAATTTAATGCTACTGACAGGCAGCCACTGTCACTTCTGTGAGAGTGCTGTCCCGAGACACTAAATCCTGTGCGGCATCACCGAGGTCACACACATGGTCCTATCCAACTCACGCAGTGGGGTTCCTTCTATACCCTTTTTCCTGTCCCGATCTCAGTCAAGATAACTGGTTTTATAGCAGCTTTTGAGGATTTCAAAGTGATTTAGAAAATCAAGTCCTTTGAGGTAGAAAAGTATTCATGTTCTGCACGTAAATAGAAGCGGGAAGCAGAAAAGCTGCTCTTTGTTAAAGCTTATTTTGGCAAATCCATGAAGAAAACCAAGGACTTGCAAGTCCGTTTACTGGCATAGTTGTTAAGAAAATGTCCTCCAGGGAACCTGCTTCTATAGGATTTCAGACCTGGTGAATGCTGGAAGAACATCCTGGCCTTGCAGAAGCCTCCTGAAAATGAACCTTAGAAAGTTTGGAGGTCTTTATGTTCCTGCAACACTGGTTAAGGGAGTGTGTTAAGAAGATAGTAACCAGACATTACTGTAATCTTTGTTATTCTTATTTTTCTTATATTTATTGGATGTGGTTACAATCAACAGCCATGGGTAGCAAAACTTGTTGCTGGTTTGATTCTCGAGTGATTTTGCAAGTAGTTACTAGCACATTTGTGAAGTTTGGCACCAGACTGTGCTATTTAAGGGTGGGATTTCAAAAGCTTCCAGTGGAATTCGGAGCACAGATCCCTCCGTTTCTCCCCTGCAAATAGACGTTTTATTCTTTATAGTGGATTTATCATTATTGCAGTTTTGGCAAGAATGTATCAGCAAATTTTGTTTAACACCATTCCTCAGCATTCCATTACTTAAAAGGCATGGATTGCTTTGTTCTCCCTTTTTAGACAGCCCATGCAGTGGGTGATTTTTAAAAGTGCGATTAAATGTGCAGTATTGTGCACCTCTTTTACACTATGTCAAGCATAAAGGGATTGATTCAGCTCTTCTTTTTATTTTTTATTCTGAAAATACTTTGCTAAAGCCGTATGTGTGTGTGTGTGTGTGTGTGTGTGTGCATGTGCTGGCCACCAGTCCAGCTCCATGCTGTAGGCAGAGTTCATGTCTCTTGCTAGGACCAGGAGGAGCCAAGAAACCAGAAGAATCATAGAATCATAGAATGGTTTCGTTTCGAAGGGACCTTAAAAATCATTTTGTTCCAAACCCCCGCCATGGACAGAGATAACTTCCACTAGACCAGGTTGCTCAAATCCCCATCCAGCCCGGCCTTGAACACTTCAAGAGATGGGGTAGGCACCACTTCTCTGCAAGTCCCTTTCAGCCTTAAAACTGGGGCAGAAAGTTTTGCCATTTTATCATGGGGGAATGTTTCTCCCGTTAGTGGGGTTCTCAAGGTCAGGTTTGTTTTCCTCTTTACCAGCTCCTTTTTCTCCAAAGATTGCCCCATTTCACCCCTTGGAGGCTGCCCAGACACCACCACATCCAGCTGAAACTGGAGCTTTCTGGATTTGCAGGGTGGCTCGAAGAGTCGTTCGCAGCCCCATTCCCAGTGTCCAGCAGGGATGAGCAGGGTGAAGCCTCCCACTGATCTGTTTGAGGGTGGAGGCCAGGCTGTGCTCTGCTGCCTGCAGGTGGTCCTGATTCTCCTTGCAGGGTTCCAAGCCCCTTCTTCACAAATAGCATTCCCTACCCCATGAGTGTCAATGCTCTGCTTCCAGTGCACTTTGCTGTGGTCCCTGCTGGGTTCAGTGAGCATGTCCTTGAAGTTTTGAGCACAAAAGTTGGACTGAACGGGGATGTCAGTGTCAAAAAGGCTGTAAGGTTCTGGCTGGTTTTGCCCTTCACCTTTGCAATTTTGTAGAGTCGCTCGCAGTTAAGAATAGGCGTTTCCTTCTTCTTACATGCTGGGAATGCAGTAAAAAACTGGAGAGCGTAAAAGGGAGCTCTGTTAGCACCAAGCCAGAAGTCCAGCTCAGGAGAAGCTGGAAAGAGTTTGAGAAAAATTCACATCTGTAACTGAGTAGGTTTTTATGTAGCAATATACATACTTAATTTATGCTTGCAGCGACAGCAGTTGTATATGCAAAAGCAGGCGTGCAGTTACATGTGCGCCTCTGCTTGGGATTCCAGGGCTTAAGAAAGAAGCGATTATGATCATGGATGAGTTATACTGTAACGGCTCTTAGCGTTGTATAAGCAGCATCTGTATGCTGTATCATGCACATGCGAAACTATTTTTATTGTATTAATTTGATTTCCCTGGGAGATTGCATAGTAACCGTTTGTGTTTCATGGCTGCACAGAAACTCGTCTTGCAAAGAGTCCACCGTTTATGTCCATGGCTCTTGATAGGGCAGAATGTACCGAGATGGTTGACATTTACACACTTAGTATTTTTTGCAATGAAAAATCCAGTTTGTTTGCCTCAGAGGAGTTGCCTCGTGAGATTTTCTTTGTAATTGCAAGCATACAACTTGCCAGTTATTCCATTCAGGTACATTTCTTAATGAATAACAAATTTGTTTTGATAAAGAGTTAGTCCTCTGTTCAATGATTATGAGAGAAAGATTGGAGAAGATTGGCTGTGAAGGAGCTTTTGCAGTTGCCAGTGTGAGATCTCGGTTTCTCCTTATTCGTTTATTTTTATGTTTTGAACAATCATTTCCTCTTAGACTTCTCCCCATGATAAAACTCACTTTTCACAGGATGTAATTTCCTCCTTTTCCTGGTTCTTCTAAAGCTTAGGAAAGTATGGTTCAGCAGTTCAACCTGCTATATTGAGCTATCTCCTTAAAAAGCCAGATGCACAAGACCTTGCCTCGGAAGCAGTGGAGTCTTTAAACTTCTCCGTTCCCCAAGTCCATCCTTTAACGTGATTATTTACTGTCAATGGTGTTATCCATACATATGTGCTCAGGTATTTTAAGACTTTTCCTGAAGTCTTGTCCACACTAATTTCTTATGGCAAAAGGTGCCCCTGGGGAGCCACGTGCTAAAATCTCTTACATTTGCAGGCAGGGGTGAGTGGTGTGTTACAGCTGACTATCTCGAGTGGAGACTTCAGGGTCGCATTTGAACACCTTTGCTTCTGACTGTGCTTTTGCTGAGGCTGACAGCTTCCAGTTTCGAGACTGCGTCCGTCACAACCAGGAATTTTTTTAACTTAAAAAAAAAAAAACCAGGAGGGAGGGTGCGTGGATGATCAGCTCTTCATGGTTTTCATTCTTTGCAACACAATAGCGGGATAAAGAAATTACACGTGGAGAGATGGAGTCTAAATAATTATGTTGATTCAGTATACAGAGATATGCCAAGCCTTGCCGCAGAGGTACTGGTGCTCTGTTTTATGTGGCTTTTACGTAGTATAGAGGAAGCCTCATGAACACCACAACAGGCTTCTGAAATCTTCCAAGGGCCGTTCCAGTATCCTACCAGTCTCCTTCCACAAGAAGTACTCAGGGGGAATGCTGAAAACAGGAGGTTGCTGAGGACTGCAAAGAAAATTCATGTACTTTAACAGAGTGTAAAATTTTTTGCAGAGGTTAAGGTTATTTTTGGCACTGGTAAAATAAATGTTCACCTCTGAGTTTTGTTAAAAGAATATTTAAACTGTAGAGGCAGTCAAATGTTGATGTATATCTCCTTGGTGGGGCTCTTCCCTTTCTTTTTCAGGCTCTGGGTTTAATAATAGTAATGTTCTTGTCATATATTTTAGATAATGGTCATCGTATTTTCTCGTCTCCTTAGAGACACTGTGAAAATTAATTAGCTAGTGTTTATAAAGGAGGACACTCAGATTCTGTTCCTCTGACTAATTACTCTCTGAATACCTGTATTGATTTATAGCAGGAACGTTCCCAGGACAGGATGATGTTTTGCAGGGAGAAGAGCATCAGTGTCTGGCCAGAAGTGCCCTGCATTGACACAAGCTCCTGGTTACCCAGCCAGCTCTGTATTGACAAATACCTGATACTTCTCCAGGCTCTGCAGGATGCATTTATTGCAGCTGTTATCTCCCATGGTTTGTTAGACCACATAAAACATGACTTGAGAGGGAAGTCCTCGGGTTTCAGGTTCTGACCGTTGGAGGAGACAGTATCTATTGTAGGCCAATATATTTATGACTGCGTGTGTTTGGGTGCATAGATAATGTTTGTACATGTCAGATCAGGAGAAACATATTTCAATATGTATATTTTTCTTCCTGATCTAACAAGTACAAACTTCGACTGTGGTAAGAGCACCCCTTTGTAATTGTATTTAATAAGGAAATGGCCTGGAGCCAAGCACCCAGAGATCCCAGTACTGCTGGGTTTGGGAATGCAGCAGGTCTTGGCCAAAGCTCTGTGGTGCAGACACATCCTTTCCCTGTAGTCCATCCTGGCAAGGGCTCTGGCACCCACTGTGGGTGACAGGTATGACAGCTCTAGCTAGATTTTCTCACCAGAGAAAACAGGGCTTCAGGCAAAATCTAGGCCAGAAGAGCATGAGCTGAACGGAAAAATCTAATGACTGAACAACCCCCAGGTTCAGTGGATCCCTGAGTTTAGCATGTAAACCTGTTCAGATAGCAGCAGCAGCTGAACTTTAGTGGCCCAGACTGCAAAGTCCACACCAGCCCTGTGCAGAATTATCCTGTCCTGAAGGCCAAGCTCTGACGCTTTAGCTTGGTACAGACAAGCAGCTTCCCCTAGTAAAGGATGAAAGCCATGCATTTGCACCAAGGGGCAGGAGAGCAAACAGCAGTCAGTGGTGCAAAGAGCTGTTATCCCCGAACATCCCCAGTTTGGTGGCTTGCAGTGCTCCAGGTCACGGTGCAGACCAGAGAGTATACAAAGCAAGACCAGCTCCTCTACATGATTTGTACCCCATTATTTTCCTATAACCGGTCTCAAATGAAGGAGAGTGTATCTCAAGCAAGGTATGTAGTGAAGGATGAGTATTTCTGCCTGCTATGACTCAGAAGCAAAGTAACAGCTTTGGTCTGGCAGAGGTGGAGCTGGGTATATGTTGCAGCCCAAGCATAATAAAGGTCTGGAGGCTATAAGTGGGGAAAACCATTCAGTCCTGACTTGGCAAAGCTCTTTAAAACAGAGCTCTTTGCCCCAAGCCACAGAGCCTCCCAAATCTCAGTTGGTTCCCAGAATTCAGACACCAGTGTTCCTACAAGAAATGAACACACACAGTTCATTTTAATAAGGATTGAATTGGCAGCTGCATGGAGTATTAGTTACAAGAACATAATAGACGCAGTAGAGGGAATCTTTAAGCCGCTAAAAGTGACTACAGGGAATATCCTGTCACTCCTGGAGTCTTTTTCCTTTGGCTTCTTCCAGTCATGCAGCAGAAGTGTGCAATTCCAAGGAGGTGAACACATGAATGCCTTGTCAGTGGGACAGTGCTGCTCTGGAGGCTTTCACCACTTCCTAGATTGCATTAAGGGCTGTGCTTTGCTGCAGCTTTTAGAGTTATCTCTGCTTTTGTCGGCCTTTTCCATGTCTGAATATATTCTGGGTGTTGTGACTTTTCAGCACAGCGTGGTTTTTGTGTGACTCTTGCGATACTGCCTCATTTAACAGTAATGTGGCATAATCTCTGTTTCGCAGCCTCGAGGGTCAGATCTTGTGATGACTCAGTTTCTGCAGGGACAGAGACAACGTTCACCATCATGGAAGTTTGCTCCTGCAGAAACTGTTGAGTGTGTGTACCTATACATATGTTTTCATGGTTTATTCTTCTTTAAGCAGCCTGAAATCTTTGTGGATCCCAGACTAGATGCAGTGAAAGTGTAGATGTGACTCAGTTCTAATTTTCTTTGGGACTTAATGGCTTTCCTTGTTGGAGCAAGATGTACGTTGTAGAAGAAAGGCCTTGGATGAGATACTATTTTTGTGAAGCTGAACAGAGAAGCTTTCCTGAAACCACATAAAATCTGTTTGGGGCATGCTGGAGGTGGTGTACAAATGAGCAAACTTAAGGCTGGAAAGGTTAAGATCATGGCATCAGAGGAAGAACCTGAAAACTACAAGTTTCACTCCATTTGACAGCATGTAAGAGAAGAAACCAAAGTTACTGATTCTCCTGATTTGGCCTCTAAGTACAACTGCTCAAGTACTGCTGCAGCTAAGTGTCTTCATCCGAGGCAGTCCCCTGTGCTGCCTGGATAAACCACTGAGGGTTAAACCACAACAAAATATCCTCGTCACTAAGTCTGCAGATCTGGAGGGGAAAGAAATGAGGGATAGAAACAATGGCTGTTTTTTGCTGGTTGCCAAGATTTATAATGATGATTACGATGATGATGAGTAGCTGAAGGAATGTTGCTCACATTGTAAACCACTGATCTCCTGACGCTCATCAGCAGAATTTCAGCTCTCAGATATTTTAGTTCTGGGGTGTTTTCTATCCTTATCCAAGTGGTTTATTTAATACAGCTGCAGCCAAACCCCCAGCATGGTGGCTTCCAGGTGCAGAGCCTGTGAACCCCCTCCCCAGGCCCCCCCGAGCGGCTGCTGTGCTGAGAGCCCAGCACGGAGAGGCGAAGAGGAGGATGTCGCCAAGCAACATATCTTGTTTATCTTTTATTTATTGCAGGTATTTATACAGGGCAGGTCTCTCTGCTCCCGGCTCACAACTTTGCACCAGTGGCAGCTGCCGCTTGCCAGGCAGAGGCAGGGGGAAGGCAAGGGAAGGGGCATGAATAATGCAGCGCAACATATTTATCGACATTGTCAAGTTGAGCCTCAGATCAAGTTTAGTGGGTAAGGAAGAGGCTTTGAATTCCTGCCGTACTACACATTAAGATTCAGATAACTTGATTTCGTAGAATAAGTGAGTCCAAGAGGCTGAAACACAGGAATGCTGTATACAAAATGCACCTAGGTTTTTTTCCTTTCCTTTCTTTCCCCACCTCTTTGTGTCACTAATGTGGGATTTGATGTGCGGTGTAAATTGCCTGAAAAAGATTAGCTGGCCATGGACGCGCTGCTTCTTTCTCCACTGCACATCTCTCCCACCCTGCAGGACTGCTGCTGTGTGTGCTGAAAGCTTGTTCTGTGCCTTCCAAATCCTCATGTAAATTTTGGCACTCCTTTGATATGTACCATCATTTGCAATTGTCAAGGCAAAAGTAATAAACTATTCCAATTAGTACGTGTGGGGTACAGTGCAGCTCCCGGGAATGGCCACCATGCTGCAGCGGTGGTGGAGCAGCCCTGCCTGCATCCCTGTGCTCCCAGCAGCCTGGGCTTCCTTCACTGCCCCAGTCAGCTGCAGGAATGGCACAGACTGCTCAGGCTTAGAGAACAGTGATTTATGTATTTATTTATCTATCTATTATTTATCAGAACACTGGACTAGGCCTCGAGAGTTATGTTCTGTCACAAACTACTCCAGTTGTTTTGAACGTGTCATTAGGGCTGGGATTTCCTTAAAGCAGGTGGCAGCGGTTCAACTTTTCTGCTGTTTGAAAAGAATGACAGCAAGTCATGAAGAACATCAAGGGGTGGGGAGGAAAGAAGCGAAGAGCAAGTTAAATTAGCACCGAGTACTTCAGAACCCCCCACCCTTCATGTTCCTATTTTCATCCCTGTGTGACACTTCCTTACAGCGCAGAGAGCCCTGAAACATCAACCATCCTTAGCTGCAGTGACTTCACAGCACTGTGGACACAAATAACTTATTTCAGCAAAAGTTTGGTATATTTTTATATACATAAGAGTGCATGTAATCTCATTTTCATATGAGTTACCAGTTACATAGACTGCCCTCGTATTTTGAGTCCTGGACACGAACATCCCTCTGCCCCAGCTTTTGTCGTTACACTTTGGTTTGTCCCCTGCATTTGGGGAGGCGGGTGCTGGTCCTGGGCTCTGAGGTTAGGAATTCATCTGCAGCTGCTCGCTCACAGGTAGTCAGTTGTTCCTTAAGGCACAGTTCAGGGGACAGTTATTGATTGATACTGCTTTTGGCTGCAAATAGTAATTGCAGATGGAAAAAAAAACCCAGCAAAACTAGTAAAGCTAGGTAAAAGCCAGACTGGCCCTTGTGTGGTGTGAGGTACTTACTGGTTTATAGCCTCTGGTTTTTAAATGTCTGTGCAAGGACACCCTGTTGTGCGTATGTGTGTGTGAAATTAAAATGGGATTGTTATTCAGCCTGCATTTTAAGTGCCTAACCTCTCCATTTTGAAGACATCCTTCTGCTTTGTGGGAAAGCTCATACTCTTTAAATTGTATTTTTTATTGGGGGCGGGGGGAAGACGTCCGCAGGGAGTTTTGTGGACAGTTCACATTGTCAACTCAGCATTTCTGCACACTAGAAAAACATAAGTCTTCACAGTCAAAAAAAAAAAAAAAAAAGAGCCCCTGAAGAAATGATCTTAATTCTAAGCAATTTTTTTTTTTATTTAAATGTGAAGGGTCTGGGATTTTTTTTTATTTTATTCAAACAAATAAATATTTTCCAGAAAGCAAACATCATTTCACTCTGTCTACGGCACACAAGGGAAAGAAAGAAATGATTACTTGACCCCAGGACAACACGATGCTCTTTTTTTCTCCGTTGTCTGGTTGTGGTGCAGGAATGTGCAATCTGCAATCAGAACTGGCAGATGCACAACTTTTGTTTGTAAAACTGACTTCATTATTCCTGCTTTAGGGGTGGGCTGGCCGAAGACGTTTGGGATGCTGACAGTTTCTGGCCTTCCTGTTGAATCATCCGTATATTTGGCCTGGACTGAACGAGCAGTAGCATTACTAAGCTCAGATCCAGGGTCTTGGGAATCAGAGAGCAGCTAGCACGTTTTAACCATAGCTTTTTAGCACTAGTTCTCATTATCTCAGCGTTACCGTGGTTTTACTCCACCCTGTCCCTCAGTTTTGTTTTGACAACTGCTGAGACTACAGACTTTTTGGACCAGGGTCATCTTCTCACATCACATGCAAAGAGTAGAGCAGAGGTGGATTTTACTGCAGCTTTACATAGCACTATCACATTACAAGTAACTATGATCTAATGTTATATATCACCCTAGAGCTAAAAATCCCAGCCGCCCACCAGTACTTAGCTATATTTTACTCCTGATGGCTTGTGCAGTGCTGCACCTCCTGCTTGTATCATTCTAATGACTGCCTTCCCTTATTTACCTTCTCACATGTCTGCCCTAGTCTGAAGCGATTCCCTTAAGGTTAAGACAAAGACACTGGGGACAAAAATGATGTGTGATTGTGTAATTAAAGCCTGTATTAATTTATGCAAGGTAGTCCGAGCAGCCCAAACTTCTGTATTTCTTTTGAAGTTCTTGAATCAATCTTCCTATTTGTCTAGTAGGAAAGACTTTTTTTTCATCACTTTCCAAAGTGAAGTTTCTTTGTTTTCTTAATAGAAAATGCCAGTTCCACTATGCCCAAAAATGATATTTCTGTTTCCTTTGCAACCACCCGTGGGGTTTGAACCACAAACCTACAGCACAGTAACGGAGGTCTCCATCGTGTGCTAACTAAAGGGATTCTAACCAAAGTCAGACAGAAGGGGAAAGCAGCAGCTTGGGGCCAGGTGTTAAAAAGGGGGTTTGATTCAGGGACACACAGCATCCCTCCTCCATGGCAATCCCCGACTGATCATACTGTCTCTGGCCTTCCCCGTTTGTTGCCTGTCCCTTTCCAAGTCTCCTTTGGAAACTTTCCCTTCCCAGTGCTATGGGACTGCCTTTCTCCCTCTCTCTCTCTCTGCTGTTATTATCTCCCTAATTGTGTAAAACGTTTTGAGCTGTAGTTTCTATAAAGAATGCTGTGCAGACTAAAGTTGGTGCTGTATATATGAAATTGTGGTCTGTAATTTGTATTTTCTTCGCTATATAACTCAAGTTTATTAAATAAGGATGTGGCTGGATGTAGTTCTTAATATCAAGTAGACAATGCAATTTGGTTTTACCATTTCCTTTTGTTAGTCCCTCTTTATTACTTTTCATCTCACTGAGAAGCACAGAACATTTGAATTATGGCTTTGTGAGCATCGTAACAGTGGGTCAGAGATGCAGGAGATGGAGAGGAGGTCAGCAGGCGTGACTTGAGTGTCTGTGACTCAAAGTGACCAGCAAACTCCCTGGGAAGAGTTCCGTTTCTGTGAATCTCATCAGTCTGTTTATTTTATTTTACCCTCCTAGTATTTGATTATTGCTAACACTTAGAAATCCTGCACTTAGGAATCATGTTGGCTTGGGACCTAAAGTACTGAACAGCTCATTACTGTAGCAAAGCTCAACTCCTTTTTGTCTCGTGACACTTCTACAGCTCAGTGACCTGGTTGGTGGCCCTAGCAAGGCCTCTGATTCTACCTTTTTGTTAGTATAGGGAGAAAAAGAAAAAAAGAAGAAAAAAAGGCATTAAAATTAAAGTCTCGTGACTGTAATGAAAAGGTTATTTCCCCTTCTCTCTCAAGTTAAGTTCTGTGCAATTGCAGCTCACTTTGTCCTGTCCATCTTGTAGTCTCATTAGCTGCTGGGCCACAGAGGAATTGAGGAGTGAGAGTTGGGGGTTTTATCTGCATGCCGTACCAGCGTGGAAGATTCAATGAGATGATGGCTTGTCATTTTTTATTAATGAGTTGGAGCCTGATTCATTATAGATGTGTGGAATGAGCTCGGTGTGGCTGCAGGGGGAGGGGCGGGACTCTGCCAATGAAGAGGTACCCCCAACGTGGGTCTTCTCCTGTTTAGCCTTAAGCAAACTGGCTGATCAGTGCCGCTTTGCCGTCGTGCTGCGCGGCCCCGAGCGAGCGCACGGCTCCGCTGTCCCACCGCCCAAACCCGCGGGTTCCAGCACATGACAAGCGGCCCCAGAGGAGAAACGAGTATTTAGTGATGCTCAACAATTAGGCGTTACTAAGAAGGCACTGGCCCTCAGGGCCTGTCTCTCTGGCAGGTTGGTGGCTGGGGAAGTGTTGCAGAGCTTCTGTTTGAGCAGTAGGTTGGCGTGGTGGATTAAATCATGTTCTTGCCAATGGAAGCAAATAGCTGTGTGTCCTTCAGTCCTTGGCTTGTATGCTGGTGGCACGAGTCACGTGTATGTGTGATATGCTTGCACATAAATACACAGATATATATATATGTACATGTGTATATGCAAAAAAAAAGAAATAAAATACATATTTTTATCAAAAGCCGTGTGGTCAGAAGAAACCGTGTGTGTTCAGAAGGAGGTATGTCAAATGCTGGGGAGGTTGAGAGCAGGTGACCCTCTTGCCCTGGGCAAATCTAAATTCCCTTGAGTAGAAGTGGTCACTGAGGACCCCCAGCCACACCAGCCCAGGAAACCCCTCTTGGTGGGCACAGGCAGAGGTTGGGGTGTGCCCTGCAGCTGCTGCCCTTTGCTGGCTGCTCCTGGCTCCAGCCACACGGGCAGGCTGTGCCCACAGTGTGCCTCTCCCTCACTGACCACACATGCCTCTGTGAGATGCTTCCTTGCGGGGGAGGAATTTGGATAGCAAGAGCTGTTGAATGTTGGAAAACAGGATTAAATACTTAAGGAGTATTTAAGCCCAGTTTAAAGAGTGTTTAAGCCAGCTTTAAAAGCCCAGCGTAGGCTCTTCTCCTTGCACAAACTTAATTAATTCAATTTTTGGTGCTTCTGTGTTTCTGCCTATTGCTAGAAGCCCTGAAAAGCTGCAAGAGGGGCTCCTCTCTCACACTTTCTGTGCTATTTCTATGGATCAAAGAAGTGCAAGTAAATATCCCAGTTTTTGGAGGTGTCTGTGACAATAATCTGGCCTTTTGGAGAGTCGTAAAGTTGTAGCTAGAGGCAGAATAGGCATCATTTAGCTTGCTTGTTGCATTTTGTTTATTACGTGTTTAAGTTTGTAAGCTCTGTGCTCCTTTCAGAGATAGGTGACAATTCAGCATTAATCGCAGTGCAGGCTGTCAGAGTCAGGCAGTTGCAGTTGTCTCTTCTTAATCTGCAGTGAAGGTCATGCAGATGGAAATTATCTGGCTGCTCTTGGTACACAGAAAAGTGTAAATTCTGGGTGTTTGGCAGTGGTCTCCCACTGGGAAGGTGTGGTGTGACCCCCTGTGCCATGCTGGTGCACCCACTGGCATACAGATTTCTTCTCTATGGCAAAACACCGAGAGCGAATAAGGAAATATTCTTGAGCATCTTGGAGGATCGTTAATTTAACAGCTCTTGTTGAATAAGGGAAATTTTTCCTACTTTGCATTTACACTTGCCCTCAGATAAATTCTGGCTGAGGTTACGTTCTGGTGATCTGCAGAGGACAGAACATGCTGTTTTCCAGTCTTGTTATTTATAATCATGCAGTGTGGTTCAAATATTTTAGAGGTAGCTGCACAACTGGGTACACAGGGAAATAAAGATATGCTGCTCCTGTCTTTGGTGAGAGCTTTCTTTTCCGACATTTTTTTGGGGCCCACAAGTATTTTGAACTGGTTGGGTGTACTATGTAGAAACTTAAATAAAAGCTCGGGGTTCTGTTTGTTATTCTCTGTTTGCGAGAAAAATAAAAGATCAAACTGTCCCTGCAGTAGAAGTGCAGGCTTGAACGGGTTAATGCAACAAACAGACCTAAAGGAATCTTTTCCCCTTGTAAAATATGCAGCCGTAGTGACAGCAGTATTCCCAGAGTCAAGTTATCTTTTATATTAGTGAATGTTGTTCCTAAAGCTTTAGCTGGGGTAATAAATGATTCATGGTAACCACACCTTTGTGCACAGCCGTCCACTGATGTTCAGTCCATACACGACTTCA
Organism: Mohoua ochrocephala; assembly: GCA_013398855.1. Classification (NCBI taxonomy): domain Eukaryota; kingdom Metazoa; phylum Chordata; class Aves; order Passeriformes; family Acanthizidae; genus Mohoua; species Mohoua ochrocephala. The sequence continues at coordinate 1,384,439 of VZTA01021321.1, read as the reverse complement.
AGAAGCCTCGTGCAGGAGCTCCACAGCTCCAGTTCAGCAGCTTTCTCCCAGTAACTGTGACAGGGAGAAAGGCATTTGAGTAACAAATGGTAAGTCGAAGGGAAAGGTTTCTCTTCTGCCTCTTAAAGTGTAAATTAGCAGTGTTTGTTTTTGCTTTCTGTGCAACCTAAGTTTGATGCACGTTCCTGAGAGTCTGGATGTGGAGAGGAGGCGGCTGAGTCTATTCTCTTCGGAAAAAAGGAGACTAGGAAGGGAACTTTAAAAGTTCTGTGTGCCAGTTCTCCAGGCACATCCCCAGCATGCAACTAATGAGACCTTCCAGTGCATTGGTGCTGCAAGACCCTGTTGCAGAGGTGCTCCAAGTCAGATGACATTCAGAGGTGGGCTGGAGAGCAGGTCTCCCACTCCCTGACCTTCTGCTGATGCTGTGAAATGTCCAGGTCTCTGAGCTCCTCTCAGACCCTTTGTGCGGTGGTGGACCCAGGCTCCTTCTCCTAGGAGAAGGTGGCTGACCCAGGTAGGATCTCAGTTCTGGGTTTTTGAAAGCCAAGGCTCAGTCCCTGCCACCTCTGTGGTTTGTCCTAATGGGTTAATAATTTGATAATTAGTTGTGTCTCTTGATAGAACATGTTAGATGTGTTAACTTGACCTGACCCAAAAGCACACAGTCCAGGATAAACTGGTTAAACCACTGGCATAGTTATAGATGCACATCCAGAGAGTTCTTCATCTGATCTGGAGGATGGATTTCTAAAATGGTTGGGAGAAACAAAGTAGGCACAAGGTTGACCCAATTATAGAGTGGATATTGTTAACAGGACACTGGAGGATGATTTATAACACTCATTTGTGTTCTGAGATCCAGCAAGAAGTGAATGGAGAGAGGAGGTATCAAAAAGTAGTCTTGGACTAGCCTGAGAAGTTTTTCAGCAGTTCAGAGAAGAGCCTAGAATTAATAAGGACAGCAGACATTCAGGAATGACAAATACTAATGAAGGGAATTTGTCCCAGTTCATTTAGTTTTCTCTGCAGAAAGATGTGGGGGAGGTTGTTGGTTTTGATCTTGAATCGACTTCCAAAGGGGCAGTCCGTATGTCATTCCCTTACGACTGTCCCCTGCGTGAGCAGGAAACGTCGTGCCAAGCGTGCAGCCGACTTTCCCAGAGCCACGTTTCAGAGTGCCACACTCTCTGGAGCCGCGTAATGTATTGGAGACCTGTGGTTTATGTATCTCTCTCCCCTGCAGTTCATGAATAGTAAGCACAGGGGGTTTTACAAGGACAGGTATGGAATGGCCTCCATTGCATTTGAGTAGAAAGTACAGCAGACAATTGACATAGCTCAGTCTTGGGCATTTGCTGGTTTAAAAGAAAAAACAATTTCCAACAATTGAGGGGTCTTTTTCTTAGCAGACCAATCACAAACTTTTGAAGCATGAAATGAATTTCACTGGTCCTTGCCAATAAGCTTCTCTCTCTCATATTGGTTTTTATGAAATGGCTATAATCTTTGCAGGTAATGAATGAAAGCTACACTATGAAGTCCCACCTAACATTCTTCTTCTTGATTTATGGTGTATTGGTCAAAATAGTAAGCTGATAATGATCGCAAAATAGCGATAAATCACTGTGGGATGATGTATCAGAAACAATAGAAAATGTTCTGGAGGAAGAAACTTGGAGCCATTTGGGGAGCAGCTGGGTGTTCTGCAGATATGAAAGATACCAGGAAGTCCTCAAAAATACAAATTAAAAGACTCTCTCCCTTTGTTTCCGTCAAGATTGGGCTGTTCCTTGCTTCTAAACTCAAGACATTTATGATGAATTAAGTTTCCCACACCCCCAGTGTATCAAATCTAATTAGAAAGTGCTGGTGGAAATCAATTTAGGCCAAAATCCTGTCTGGATCTGAAGTTGAGATCTGGACGTGATCATTCCAGTTTGTACAATTCTGCAGAACTCTGGTATTTAGAGCTCGCTCCTGCCAAAAAAAATGACCCCTCTGGACAAATTTATGCATTTAATAGTTTTTTTAAAGATGAAGCAAAGTAATGTTGCTGTCTTGTATTGCCTCGGCTTCTAGATGATGCACCTTTTTCTTTTGTCCATGAGATGTGTTTTCAGACAGTCTGTATTTTTGGTTGGGATCATTGAATCGTAACACATTCTGACTCAGATGTGCTTTGTCTAATGATGTGCCAATAGATAAAATAACACGTGGAGCAAAATCACCCCTGCCTAAATGTCGTTTGAAGACACCGTGGTGTCTCCTGAGAACCAAAAAGTTACCCAATCTTTTGGGGACTTGATCTGTCCCAAAGAGATCTTCCTAGAAAGATTTTGGGTTAAATTCTCCCTCTTGTCTTGTCTCGTAATGGAAACTTTCTTTGGACTTGGTGCTAATCATACCAATGAGCCAGCTCTGATTGGTACTAGCTTGCAAAAGGCCTCTTTTGTTCTTGTTAGAGTATCTAACCTCTAAATCTATTTAATACCCTTTCCCTGGTTGTCCATCATTATGACACATGATTTTCCAAAGGATTTACTATTAGTTAGCAGCACAGGGCTTTCTCCCTGGGGTAGCAGCTACTTGCAGTGAAGAAAATGCATGTTCGATGTAGCAATTTGTCTTTTTTTATATATTTATTATAAGAGTAAATGAGTTATTGTGGGGGACTTCAATATTATTGCAAATTAGGTGCTACAAGCCAAGCCATGCACATTTGTTATGTTTCCAGGCATACACAGCATGCATAGCAGTTCAAAAATCAGCAGTCATATTATATCTGGGCCTTTTCCTGGGCAGCTGCTACTTTGCAGGTATTTTTGTAGTGTGACTGTTCCATAACTCTGCTTACTTCAAATGAAGGGAGGGGGAATCTGTCACAAAAGTGATTGCTATAAAAAATGTTTTGATGAGCATGGAGGCATGAATTATAAAATCTCTCAAGATTTAGTTCCTAAAGTAGGTATGGGCTAATGAATATACAGAGAGCATTGCTTGTCGTATATTTCTTCTATAACAGTAATTTATTAACTGGTTGGGTTTTTTTTTTACTTGCACCTTTTTGGATGTACTTGTAAGCTGGAAACTTATTGAAATTATAAATTGCTCCTCTGTTCAGAAAAGTGTACAGATTCGAGCAAAGCATCAAATCCTACCTGACGTCTGCGTCAACAAGGGACATAATTTAATTGAACTTCAAATCATCAGAATTAGTCAAATGTTTTGGTTTCAGCGGCTCACCAAAGCTGAGGTATCTGTTTTGAGGAGGGACTGAAGGGAGTTCTGCCCTAGGTCAAGCTTCTGAGTTTCTGGTGTGTGGAAAAACAGACTCTCACCAGAAAAATCCCTTTTTGTGTAATTTCATCTCACAGGGATGCAGAAATGGACAACCAGGCAAGAGCCCCATGTTCAGATCTTCTGCTTCCCAAATTGAACCCTTTTTTCTAGTTTAGCCATCGGCTTAATCCTGGATTTAGAAACTAATCTGGATTCAAACTCAGTTTCTTTTGATGTTCCTGCAGGACGGGTGGTGTCTGGTGGGAGGGGAAAGCACCCTGTGTACAAAACAGTAAGGAAAAAAATTCTGAAAATCTCCCTGGCTCCAACAGATTTCAAAAGAGGGGAATTGATAAGAATGTGGAGCCCTTCTGCATCTTTTATCTTCTACTTTTCCTTTTTTTTTTTTTTCCCCCAAGAAGAGAGCCCAATGTGTCATGTTTCGTGTAACACTGGTTATATTCATCATAGGTGACCTGGATCATTTGTACTTGTGGTTTATAGTCTCTCGACATGCATTGTTTTCTCTAGCTTGAAATATAGCACATTAATGAGGAATGTATCTGTTCAGATGTACACAGTCAGCTCATGAAAGATGCTTTGGTAGCACTTAGACTAGTTTGTCAACACGAGCATTTTGGCAGCTGCAGAGAAAAAAAGGATCCCAAATTCATACAAGAGACTAAGAAAATCTGACATTAAACTTTTGTGAGCCATGTTTACACATGCTGAAGCTAACTTTGTAATTAGGCACATTGTCACCTCCCTCATCCAAGCTCCAGCGAAGCAGCTGTCATTTTACAGTTAAATGCGTATCCACTTCTGATGGGCCTGTATCGATACTTCTCTTTCCGGGAGCAGACTGCAGCTGGGGTAGCCAACACCAGGGTTGCTCACAGTGGTTCATGTCAAGGAGTCGAGGATGAGCATGTTTGGTGAGAGAAACCAAGGATCTGGCAGCACGGTAGGAAGCCTGGGGAGCTGGTGCCTGCACCATGTTGCGACCCCCAGCACGAGAGACTCACACGAGCCTTCAGTCTGTGTGGGGTGGCCCATGCAAGCAGCCTGTTCCTCTTGCTCGGTGGGACCCCCCCATTTGTCCTGTGCTGTCCCGTTGAGCACGAGCAGCTGGTTCTTGGTGGTGCCCAGCCGGGCTCTGTGCTGCAGCAGCTCCCCGCGTGCCCGTTGCTCGCTGTTGCTGATACTTGCAATGGCTGCAGTGGCATCTTTGCTCCTCCTTATTACAAAAAGGGGTCACCTTTTACTATTTTGCTATACAAGATCTGGAGTTGTTTGGTGGTGAGAACGGAATTACTGGGAAGTGGTGGGAGTCCTAAACTTAGCTCTTTATTTGGCCCCAGGTTATTACTCTGGGAGTGCATGCTTTAGCAGTGCCTTGGAAAGCTGTTAGTGTACCAGTTTATAGCTGTTGACTTCAGTGAGCATTGGACTAGGACCTATTTGCAACGTGATATTGGATCTACAGGAGCATTGGGAACAATTTGGATTGTGTTCCCAGTTAGCAAGGCAAGCTGGAAAGACCTTTCAGACAAATTTGAGAAGGGAAAAATTATTGCTATTTCTCTGTCAGACAAAGAGAAGAAAAAGAATTTCCTTACTGAGAATTCGTGAGGTTTAAGCAGTTGTGGAGTACAGTCCTATCACTGCACATGAATGCAGCTTTTTCTTATTAATATACAATCATCCTGAAAGCTGTCTCCGTTCGGCAGAAATTATTTTATTTGCATGCTGGTGCCTTGTGTATTAATGGATTATGGGTGCCAATCTGGAGTAGCATCCTAAGGACAAAGAACATGACAAACTACTTCTTGAAATCTATCTAAACTTGAATAGTTCAAATCTCAAGAGGCAAAACTCTGTTATAAGTATTCCTGTTGAGTAGTAACAAGTCGTCCCATTAAGCAGGAGCTAGAAATCAGCATGTCTCCGAGACAGCACAGCAGCATTTATTCAGAGACCGAATTGTGGGCGAGATGAGCGGCGCTGCCTTTGTACTTTGCTCTGAAATACTTATCCCCCTAACATCCCTCTGAGCTCCCGGCTTCCAGAGAGGCCAGGGCTGCCTCTTAATCTTTGTTTGCATTCACCTCTCAAAGATCAGTATTTTCTCATTACAAATTGCTGTGCTTTTTAAATGACAATAAAGGTAACTTTTAGCCCAGAGACTGAGCCAGTTGTTTGGTTTAACTGAACTAGGGGTGTATATTTAGGGGCTTTCTGATTCACAGGAGTTTGTGTGTATGCATTCTTAGGAGAATCTTTGCTGTCAGGGACCTTTTTTTCTTTGTATAGAGACTCTATCAGAGCTCATGCAGCACACTTTGTAGGAGCTGAGACCATAAGGATTTTCTCCCAGCTGTACAGAAATCTTTATTGCCTTTAATCATTTAGTATTCCACAGAAATAGTATTGTCGTCATCTTTTTTTTTTTTTCCATGCGCCACTCTAATATAAATGCATCTTTTATGTTCACAGATTTGACCAAACCAGTATGTTATTTCAGCTACTTTTCATTAACAACTTGGGGTATTTTAGCTGTGCTGTAGCTTTTTCATTGTGTTTCTATGCTCCTTTACTGTTGAATGAAATTTAATACATTGCTTATAATTAGCAGTGAGGAATGTTACCCTCTCATCAGTTTGCTGTTATGAGGCTTGCTTAAAGATTTTAACAAAGAAAATATTCTTTACTCTTGAAATGCTTTGCAGTTCTGCCCAGGCTGCTCAAAATAAACATTGTTTTTGAACCAAACTCTTCCCTCCTACCCCCCCCTTCCAAAACAAACAAAGTATCTTCAGTGGCCATCAGATAGAAATTTGACCCTAATTACATGCTTTGTCTATTCATGCCATGTAGTAGGGGTCCAGAGAGTGATAGTTTGAAACTGAATGCACTTTAACATAGCATCAGGTGCTGGCAGAAATACACAGCATGTGTGTTGAAAGGTTTAATGAGAGTTATGTGCTCTTGTAAGCTTCAATTTGCATATGTGAAGTGAGGTGGATTTTTCTTCTATAGTGATTAGCTCTTCTGAGACATGCCCAGAAATCCTTACTCAGCTGTAACTCCTGATGCTCGGTCGTTGTTCATATACTCGTGGTATAAATGAACTTTTGCATTGGTTGAATTTCCAAAGACCATCCCATTTCCTGCATCGCTGTGGGTTTCATTTGTCTCTGGGGCAAATCCCCAGCGCTCAGCTCTGCAGTTTTACTTGTCTCCTCTTGCTTCAGAATCAGGATGCTGAATTTCAGGGATGGGGAGATGTGTCCCTTGGAGCATCTACCCAGTTTATTTGCTGGTTAAGTCATCACACCATTGCTCACACACCTGGGCATTTCTCTGGGCAGTCTGGGAAGGCAGATGGTTTCTGCTGCTCTTAGCAAACGTACCCCATCAGTGGCTGGGTACCTCCAGCCCCAAAAGCACCTGGAAAGGGATCTGCCCAGTCCGAGTGCTGCTCAGTGGGAATGACTCTGCTCAGTGGGAATTTTTACAATCGCTGTAAAAATAGGAAGGCATTGAGTGCAGTGGCGGTTCCCTTGGGGTCAGCTGAAGGAGCAGCTTAGTAGAGCTGAACATAAACACCAGCAGTGAGGATACAAATTTGCCTATGGCTTTGCTTATGTCTGTGTACGCCCAAGAGAAGTTGGTTGGTGTCTCAGACCTGAAAGGTGCTGCAGGCTGGTGCTGGTGTGGAAGTGCCCGCATGAAGAGCTGAATCACTCAGCAGAAGGAATTCTTGCTCTCGCCTGGGTTTTTATGACCTTGGTTGTAGTGTCTCAGTTCTTATGCCCCCACTTCTCTTACTAAGCTCAGTAAGCCACGCTAAGGTCCTGTTCTTCCCAAACCCAGTGCCTCTTCTTGAACACAAATAGAACCAGTAACATTAATGTTGTTTCATTTCCCTTTGGTGGTCCTTTTTTGTTTGTTTATTTCCTTGTTTTGAATTCAGGTTATGATTTTGGTTTCTCTGATGTATAGGAAATTGTTATGGTAGCTGTGCACAGACATTACTTCTAGTCAGCGACCTAAAACAAAACAAGAGGGAGAGAGAAAAAGGAGGAGATTGTCTCTTAGTTACAAAACAGCTAGTTTGTATTGAGAAAGAGACTAACTCTTAAAGAATGCACTGTAATTTGTGTTGTAGATTTAATTTGTGTGAGTCTTAAGTGCAACCATGCATTAGTGTGTTTGCAAAAATTAAAACTTAGAGATGTGGGAAGAGATAGAATTCAGTTTCTAATTTGTGCAAACATTTTAATCTCCCTCTCACAGAAGATTTGTGAAGTCTCTTCAAGCCCAGAATGTTTAATTGTTCAGCCAGAGCTTTTTCAATAGGCCCAAGGTAAGCAGGGACAAACTCGCAATTGAAAATCATATCCTTGGCCTCCATCCCTTTTTGACCAAACCTGCACAACAAGAAGCGTGGCCAGCAGGTTGAGAGAGGTGATTCTGCCGCTCTGCTCTGCCCTTGTAAGGCCCCGCCTGGAGTGATGCATCCAGCTCTGGGGCCCCCAGCACAAGAGAGCACAGAGGAGGCCACAAAAGAGACCAGAGGGCTGGAGCATCTCTTCTGTGAAGACAGGCTGAGAGAGTTTGGGTTGCTCAGTCTGCAGGCTCAGAGGAGACCTCAATGCAGCCATTCAATATTTAAAGGGGACCTACAAAAAAGATGGAGAAAGACTTTCTACCAAGGACAGGGTGCAGTGGTTTTAAACTGAAAGAGAGTATGTTTAGAATGAACATTAGGAGGAAATATTTTACTGTGAGGATGGTGAGGCACTGGAACAGGTTGCCCGGAGCAGTTGTGGATACCCCATCACTGGAAATGTTCAAGGCCAGGTTGGATGGGGCTTTGTGCAACCTGGTCTAGTAAAGATGGCAAGGGTATTGGATTAGTTGATCTTTGAAGGTTTCTTCCAGCAGAAAACAGTCTGTGGATCTGGGATTATAGGTTTTCTGGCTTGAAGCAGGGATGCTGAATGTTTCAGCAGCATGAGACACAAGCTGTCTGAAAACAGCATGGAGTCTCAAACTGGACTTTCAAAATCTCTCAAAATGCTCTTGAAATAATTCTGTGAGCGTGCTGAGGCTCATTATACCCTCTTCAACCTGCTCTTAAGAGGGTACAGATTTGGAGTGTGGCTTGCCCGAAAGGCACTCTCCCAGACAATTTGGATACTGTGCTCCTGGTAATACTGAATGGGGTGCCATAAACAGGCTGTTTCATATTTTGCACACACCCAGTCATCAATGGCTTCCTGCTTGGGAACTGTGGTATTCAGACACTTCAGCAGCAGCAAAGAGATGTAAACACATTTACACTCTTTAAGTAAAGGCCAGAAGAACGTTGGCCCATCCCAACTAAGAACATAATAACTTGCTCACTAGCAGAGGTCCAGCTCACGTACTGAGGTGTTTTCTGGAGGAGCCCAGACTGGTGGCCGTATCCAAGGAAGCTCCTTGATGCTGAAGTTGACTGAAGCAAGGGCCAGTTGCAAAGCCATTGCTGTTCTCTTCTTTCCTCTGCTCTTTTGTGTGCTTGAGGGATGATGGCCATTTTGGTCATAGTTTATTCCAGGGTAGTGTTTATTTCCCAAAGTAACCTCTGGGTTGCCAGTTCCATTTCATAATGGAAAGATGAGCAGAAACTACATTGAAACCCACCATCAGGATCTGCTTGGGCAAAGCCCTGTTATTTCATAATCAGCTCTTATGCTTTTGGCCCAGCTGTTTGGGAATCGGTTCTCATCGTCTTAAGAAGCCAAATTTCTGGTTTTTTCTTGGCTCTGGCATTGCTCCTGCAGTACTGTTATGATGTCTGGCTCCAGTGATGCTTACCGTGAGTTTGCATGGCCGAATGCTCAGGATGGAGCAATCATACCTAGACTATGCTTCAACAGAGGCTTCAGTGGAGTACATCACCCTGTCCTTGGCTGACACCGCAGAGTGACGGTTCTGTGTCTGCAGCACAGCAGCCTTGCTTTGTATTGGAGGCAGTATTTTTGTACCTTCGCGTGTGTAAGTGCCAGCAGGCAGCACTTTACAGGCACTTTACTGCAGTATCAGTGCTCACCGCTGAAGATTTCCAGAGTGCTCCAGAATAAGCTCCAAATGGCTGAGAATATGGGCAGTAAAACCTGACTCTGTGTGCTTATTAGTTGATCTACTGATTGATTTTTAGTGCACTTTGAGGGTATGTGTGGTTTTTTTACAAGAGGCAACTTTCTATTGCAGCTCCAGTCCCAGTGGCCTTAGAGGACTTCTGCACACATTTTACAATGGGTCTTTGAAGGCAGTGACTCATAAGTGGGTTTGGCCTGACTCCATGGAAAAGTGATTTTGATCCCTTCCAACAAGGGGGCACCACAGCCAGTCTGTGTCAGCCAGCACATGCTCTTTTCTCCTTCTGTGTGTTCATACATCCTGTGAGCCCATGACAAATCTGAGCATGTGTGTGGCAGTGTTTTTCTTTTCTAAGCTAAAAAATGTAGTAGCGATGGTCCAAGTCAAGCCAAACCTAAGCACTTAGATACTCTGGGAATGTTCCCATTATAACAGATAGGAAAACTTCCATTGAATGGAAGGGATTTTGCAAATACAAGTGAAAAGTGACAAATGGAAAGCTCATTAGAATATAGTCATTAATTCTTGAGTTAAATTAACAAGGTTAAATATAATTTAGCGAGTTTCTCAGTGTAGGTCTGCCGATCCATTAACAGGAGTTTAAAACAAACACTGTGATAACCACATTTCTTAAGAGCTGCATCAAAAGTGCTTTGGCAGAAGGTCAGCCCTGGATCTGTGATATTTTGGGCTACCCCATGCTCTAGGGACCTCTTTCAGTGTTTAACATGCAGTGAATAAATAAGCACTCTGGAACTCTTTTTCTTTTTTTTCTTTGTTTTTTCCTTCCCCGAGTGTGAAAGGCTCTGAGAAATGGTATTGGCAGCAGGAACACCTAGTGCAGATCAGAAGAAAAACTGCTCTTCTGACTTGAGCTGACTCCTGCTAATTACATGGCTGGAAGATGGACTTTAGGGAAGCTGCCCCGGGGCATTGTCCTGGACAATCCCCACCAAATTAGGGCCGGTCGGGCCAAATGCGAAGAGAGTGGTGATTACTGAGATTATTTTCTTTTCAAACTTGCTCCTTAGCTCTACTTTGCTGGGTGTTGGTTTTCAAAAGGGCCTTATAATAAATGTGGGCCATCTATATATAGCCCAACTTTTGTTCGTTTGCACAGTTCAGAAAGCCTACTGTTTGAGGTTAGCCTTGAGTAAACTTGTACCATTTACTTTGGAGCATTTCAAAGGGAACAAAAACACAAATCATGATGAGGCTAATAAGAAGTTTGGGTGTTTAGTTTAAATGTGTACACAGCAATCATTGTAGAGGAAGTCCTTCTCTTTGGGAGTACATTATTATTAAGCAGCATTGCTGTTTGCCTGGTTTTGTCTGGTCCGCAATTTGCATTCACTTGATGGATTGCCAGGGTCGGAGGTGCACTACTTGGGAAACACTGAAGTGCCGTCTCAGCAAACTCTTAAGAGGAAAGGAACACTAATACAAGCATTTGCCCAAACTCCTTGAGTCTTCTTAGGCTTCCTTAGGCTGTGCTAGATCAATATGACAGTTTGCTAAGAAGCTTTGGACATGCATTCACAAACTCTCTCTATTGGCTTTCTTGGCATGTTATTCAGGAGGTAGTTGCTAGTGAAACATGTCTGCTACCAGCACAGAAGATTTATACATGCATTTTCTTCTCCTGCTAAGTGATTTATTTACTAGCAATAATGCCTTGCAGAGCTGCTTGGTCCGGTTTGCAAGACTCATTATGTCGACCCTCAACAATCTATAGATGAATGGGATCACTATCGTGCTCTCTCTCTCTCTCTCTCTCTCTCTCTGGTTTCCCTCCCCCTCTCCCCTTTTCCCGTTTTTAAAACAGTGGTCACATGGTTCCAATCCTCCTGCTCAGTGGAGATGATCCCAAGCTGATGAACATTTCTTTCCATATTATGCACAGAGGTAAGTTCTCTTGTGCCACTTGTCTCAGAGCAATGAGGGGTTTGCTTGCTTGCTTGCTTTAATTGTAGTCATTTGCTTTCTGACTGCTTACTGTCAGTTGCTTGCAAATGGATGGGCTTATATGGGAGACAAGTCTTATGGCTTATTTCCTGTGATCTACGGTCCCTGCAAAATAGGGCAAAAATGTAATTTTGTGGAAGTTTTTAATGGCAAACACTTCGTACTGGCCTTTACTCACCAAGCACTCAAATCTCTTGTTCTTGGGCCACCAGAATCTCCTGCTGGTGCTTTTCAGCCTTTCCACTCACTGTCTGGCTTTAATTTCTGCATCTCCTGAGCACTTGGTGAGATTCAGGTCTTTTGCTTCCCACTGGCGAAGGATGGGAAATTGGTAGCTCCAGTAGTTCTCACTGTTGATCCCTCTGCTGGGAAGGTGATGCAAAGGTGAAAGGTGACCAGATTATTCACATTTTTATCTGCGAAGCACTAGTGGTGCTCCTCATGTCATGTACTAGAGCAATGGAGGCAGTCTGGGCCTGAATGCACCAAGTGTTCACCTTCCCCTTAAGGCCCTGTGGCCCCACATGCCAGGGAGATGCTGGCCCAGCTGTGACAGGGCAGAATTCCCGGCACCTGCCATGGCTGTGGGCAGTGGGGCCTCTCCATCCACCAGGCACTGAGTTTTCAGTTAGTGGTGGAAAGTGCAGTTCGCGGTGTGGGTCTTGCCATCCTTCTGGGGAGTGGGGTCTTTCCACTTCACCCGAGTCTCTTTGTTTCGAGAGCTCCCCAGCACTTTTGGCACCCTCTCCTTCCCCAAATGCCTCAACAGATATATGATTCCTTGGACATGTGATTTAAAAATGTTCCACGGCATCTTAAACTGTTTTGCATTTTATTAGCCCTGCCAATTTCTAAGCACACCTTGAATAAATTCATAGTTGGTGGTTGTGGCATATGTACCTTGGCTACCGTGGGTGGATAAAAAATGTTTTATACCCCCGAGGAGCTGCAAAAGTGCGAGTGAGCTCCATGCAGCATGGGGAGTGAAAAAGTTGGATTAAATCATGTCTGTCTGCCTGTGGTTGAACTAGCAATGAGGCATTTTCAATCAGAGGTCAGGGCTGTGGTCACATTTGTGCTCCAGTTTTTGCTTGCCGTAATTTTCCCTCATACCAGATTCTCTGTGAAACACCAGAAGAACCGAGACACTCTGTGTCTGACCTTTTGGGGCAGGATTTTTCAGACAGTCCTGTTTCAATTGAACTCGCTGCCAGAGCATGCAGGAAGGAAGCGACATGTGTTAGTCATACGCCCTGGTGTGTGTTTAGCATCCAATTTGTGTACAGTCCAGGAATAACCCGGCATAATTCTGTAAAGCTGGACTCACGCTTAGATGTTTTGATGTTTGGGCTAGGAGGGGATTTCTTCATACATGAAACAGGCTTTCGGCGCTCGGGAGGGATCAATACCTCCCCCCAGGGAGCTCAGGCAATGAAAATATTTTTGTAAAAGATGCCGGAGCTCATCCTGCGCACGAGCGTCTCGGGCTGTGTGAGCGTATTTCAAAGCTGAAGTTTACCTGCCCTTACCCACCCAAGCCCCCCACGTGGGCACCCTGCCCCGGCTTCACAGGCACATCGCAGCCCAGGACAGCCGAAATGTGCCAGCTTGGGGGAGCGTGTGCCACAAAAGGCAGATAGGGAGAGGTGTGGGAAGAGCCTGAAGCACGCTCGCCTTGCTCACCAGCCTTTGGAGACAGCGCTGGGGGCAGCTGCGCCAGGCTTGACATCTTGAAACAACATTAATTAAAAGTAACTTTTTAATCCTTGAGGGAAGAGAAACTAGAAGTGACAGTCTCCTGGCTACAGCCCTTCGGTTTTAATCCCAGTTTTGACTTTTTGCCGGGGATCAACAAGCCACAGAGAACAAAAACATATTTTAAAAGTTTCTTTCAAGGCAGATGAATGTTAATCATGAGGGTGGGATTTTTGGTTGGGTTTTTTTTTTGTGGTTTGGGGTGGTTTTTTTCCTATTTTTTTCTTTTTTTTTTCCACGTGTGTGTGTGTTTTTTGGTTTTGTTTTGGTTTTTTGCCTGTTTATTTTTTTTGTTTGTTTTTCTTTTTGACTGCTGCTGGTCTGAAGGAATTGGAACAGAAGAGCGCCTCACTTTAAGTGGGTATCATTCTGCTCCTTTATCTAGGACAGTATTTCTGCTCTTCGGCATTCACAGTCGTACATTCTGTCTGGCTATTTTTGGGACGTCAGGCTGCTGTGCAGAATGGCCAGAACTTCATAGCTCATGAGCATGATGGTGGGACAGTCTGTGTGAATTGTCCTTGACTGTGGTGCTCCGTGATGGGAAGAACTGGGATGAGCCAGTATTTGGATCCGTGCATTTGTGTGTCCTTGAAAATGGGTTCTGAAGCCAAGCCGGAAGTGGAGTGATGCAAGAGAGGTTGGAGATGCTGTTTCTTGCTACAAAATCCCATGCTGTTTTCCCTCTGACACACCGTGCTAGTCAGTACATTTGCTCCCTCACAAGGCCTTGGCCCATTAGTAACTGGGAACACTTCAGCAGACCTTCTCTTCCCAGCTACCTGTTACTGCAGCAAGCCCCGGATTTCCAAATAATCCATTGATCCAGAAATGTGCGTGTGCAGTACTGCAATTAACATTCCTTCTGAGTGCCTTGCATTAAGCATCTCTATATGTGTCTTGAAGGAAACCTCTGAGAGATTGTCTTTTATGGAGGAGTTATAAGAGATTTCTTATGGCTGAGTTCACCTATAGAAAATACAGAATTGTAAGTCTATGTAGTTCAAGAAAGAAACTGAATTAGCCAGACCCAGACAAGAATAAGTTAACAGTACTCACTAAGGAGCCTTGAGTGGAATTAGAAAAGAGAAAAATGGCATGCTGATAAAAACAAAAGCTTAAAAACTTGAAGAAAACCTTCCTTCCCCCATCCCCATCTAATCAGTCCAGGACAGAGCTGGAGCAGGGGTAGGAGGGAATGCAGGATTTACTTGGTGGTGTATCTCCTCCTTCCCTTCTTTATTTGACCCTCTTTTAGAGGAATGTTTAGCAAAGCTGTTTATTTTGCATAAACCCAAGTAATAATGTGGCCCCGGGTGACAGGACCTGAATGAAGATGACAGCAGTTTGATTTAACGATTAGCCACCTGACCCGATAGCACCTCTGGAATCTCAACTGCAGAATAAATTCCCATTCTTCCCACATGGGCTGCATGTTAATCACGGGAAGAAAAGCAAAGGGTGGTTGCAATAGGGCCATTGTTCCTGGAGGCGAAGGCTTGAAAAGAAATTGCCCGTTCCTGCCTGCTTTGTGCTGGCTTCACGCTGAGTCTTGGACACTCAAGTTTCTTTTACTGCTTCTGTATCCCCCCTCCGCCAAAATACTGGTTTCCAATGGGGTAGATTCAGTTGAGTTCATTCACCAAGGGACTTGCCTTCCCCCTGAATTATCACTGTGTAGTTTCTAGTATTTGTTTCAGCTGAAAATCAGGGCTCGCAGCACAGGAGCCTATTTGCAGAGTTAGCGGAGCAAGTCGCTAAGGAATCCCTGCTTTTTCCAAACGTTCCCTAAAGCAGCTTAGCAAAGTGGTGGGGCTTTGTTTTGAAGGAAACCAATTTGGGGAAAATCTTGCTGTGCTTTTTGTTTCCTCCCTCCCCTCCCCCTGCCCTCCAAACTCTTTCAAAGCCCTTGCATTAAGCACGGCTGCAATGGTACAACCCTCGCCTTGGCGGGCTAATATTCACTTACAGTTCAGCCTTCCAGCTTGGTAGCACAGGGAGAGATGTGGCAAAGGGGAATTAAAAAATGATTGCAAAGTCAATGGTTTAAAGAGTAATTACAGAGTCATTAAAGGTTATTACGGGGAAATGTTCAGCTGAGCAGCGATTAGCATTCCTGATACCTCAGGTTCACCATAGTTTGAGGACACAAGTGAGACGAGTTGTTGAGGTCTCTGCTGCAAAGGGATGGAAGTGGCAGCGAGCCCTGCAGCTTCTCTGGGGCTGGCAGGCTGCTGCCATGGCTGGGCACTCGCTGCTGGCCTCCTGCCTCCCCCAGGGCCACCGGCTCGGCCAGCAGCTGCACCCAACCAATCATACCAGCTCCAAACTCCACACGACCGTGCTCTGCCCTGGAGCAACACTCGCTCAAGTTGGCTTGTGGCTGCTGATTCTGGCCAACCATTCAGACCTGCCTCAGTCCTGCTCTGATTCCTCTCGTGCAAAAACCTTCAGGTGCATCAGGATTCAGCTCTCACTCAACATGGGTCTGAGAGGCTTGCACGCTGCCATTTACACCTATGAATAATTTTGGAGGTTAAAACTCCTAGCAGGCAAATGCTTAAAGCTAGAACCTGAGCATTGCCCTTGCGTGCTCGCTGCAACTTAGGTGTGTGTCACCCCAGTGCCCAGAGCTGCTGGAGTCTGGGATGTTGTCCCTGACATGGATGGGCCTTGCTCTGCCCCTTTGGGAAGCTGGGAAAGCCTAGTGTCCCGCCATACTGTAATTGTGAAAGTCTTGAGGTGCAGCAAGAGCAAACAGTGCTGTCTCTTGCGTGTTTGCATTTGTTCATATGCAGTGAAAAAAATCTACAAATCAAAGTCAGGTCTGTTGTGTCAGTGTGAGAAGAGTGAGACACTGGCCAGAGTCCCTGATGTTTCATCGTGGGGAAGGCCAAGTAACTATTTAAACAGATAAAACACATAAGTAAAATAAAACTAAGTATTAATGGCAGTATTAGCAAATTATAAATATTTAGGTACAAAGCAGGTACCACTCTCCCGCTCAGGCGCTTGGCTTCTGGTCTGTGCCGCTGTTTGGACTTTCTTTTGAGCCTTGAAAAGGGCATTAATATGTTGCCAGGAAATACTATTTCCAAGGTAAATTAAAAAAAAAGAAACGGGCAGAGGAACCCAGCTGGAGCCCTGGGATATGCAGAGGCAGACCCCGCCGGAACCCGGCGTCGGGGCAGGAATGTGCTTGTGCTTGAAGGGGAGCAATGGATGAGTGCATTCAAAGCGGGTCTCTGGGACAGTGAGGAAGACTCAGACTTTCTTCTTGGGTAACATAAAATGGGATTTGTTTTCAAGGTTAAAAAGAGATGTATTTTTTAAAAAAAATCAGGGATGATAAAAAAAAACTATGTTTTCCCCTCTGAGGGGAAAAAGCAGTTAGTTTGCTTACCAAGCGACACCTCGGGAGGAAAACACTGACGCCCTTTCACCATGCCACTGCCTGTGTGTCTCCCTGGGATGGAGAGACAAGGCACGTCCTGCCAGCCCGGCCAGCTTCCCCAGAGGCCACAGCCCATCCGAGGAGGGAGGCTGTGCTCTGAGCCTGTCTGGACAGCTGGTATTCATTTATGTTTTACAAGAAAGCCTCTCGCTGCAAATAGCTTTTGCAGATCTCTAAGATGTCGGAGCAGCACAGGGAGGGAGGCCTCTTTTTGGGCTGCACGGGGCTCACTTCCGCAGCACTGCTCCACCAGGCCCCGTGTTCCCCCCGTCAGATCCATCCCAGTCTGCTGCCAGTGGGGGGATTTTCACACTGACGTGACCAAAGCTCATCCACATACATTCAGTTAATTCAGTTGCTTTCATTATTCTTGTAGACTGCTTCCACCATCTCTTTGTAAATCCTGTGACATCCGAGATGAGGAGTGGCGCAGGCAAGAGTTTGTATCCTGGGTTTTTGAGGCCCAGCAGTGGCAGAGAGATAGCCAGGCGTCCCAGCTGGAGCGTGGTGCGTGGTAACTGCTCTGCACCTGAGCTAGTGGCACATCTGAGGCCATCAGCTCTGCCAAAATACCAAGGATTGAAGTGTAGCCTCTTGCTGGTGCAGAAGAGCCAGCTCCCAGACTGAGAGTTGGTTTGGGGCTGGGAGCTGGGGATTGCAAGAGGCCACCCTTCAACACATGAAATAGCAAAAGGGAAGGACCCCCAGTTGCTGCAGGCATCTGGAAATATTCCTCAGACGGGCAGCTGTAGATCAGCTCGCATGTTTAGCTGCACAGAAGATATTGGGGGTAAGGAAGACCTGACTCTAGCAGGCATTGCCATTAATACCAGGCTGGTCACTTCCCAGCCTCTCCCCTGCCTCCATGTGCTGCCAGGCTGTGTCAGGGAGGGGTATCCTGGAACTTAGCTCAGGAGCAGCAGCAGCAGCAGCTTAGGTCAAGGTCAAGGTCTGTCTACCTCTGACTCCAGCTTCACAGAGAGGGGAGCGCTCAGTTGCAGGGCAGGTGTGGAAGCAGCTTCCCAGTGGTGTTCTCACAGCCTCGCAAACATTGCAGTTCAGGGACCAGCTGATTTGCAGGTGGCATCACGGGATTTTTCTTCGGTGAATGTGTAGTCATTTTCTGAAATGATACATCCTTTTAGTGCGAGCACCATCCAACAGCAAGCGGTGCCACAGACAGGCTTTGAACTGTGCAAGGGAATGCCTTTAATCATTGTAGCCTGCGTCCTCTCTGTGTTACTTGGTGGCTTGCAGGTCTTCCGTGGGATGAGACTGTGATCTAGCAACCTGTAGTGCTGTCTTCATCCCAGCCACAACCTGCTGAACTTCCTTAGTTGCCTGCTGGTTTTTTTCTAACTGATGAGCATAGGTTTGCTCACTCTCTGCATTGAGCCTCATCACAGAGGCAGAGCTCTGCGATGCTGGTCTCCTCTGAGAATTTGGGATGTGCCGTCCTCTCTGTTGGCTGCTAATGGTATGGAGTCCTGTATTCATAGTGAGCCAAATGTACAGCTTCGTGGTGGGAGTCCTTTCTGCATGGTTTACCCTTTCTGTTTGTATTTTGGTTGCAGGGGACTTGCAGTCCCTCCCTCAAACCTATCCTCCAAGGAGCAGTATGCTTTACCCTAGAAATAAGATGCAAACACAGAGTTGAGTTCCCTGCATAGTCGGTAACGCCGATGACGCTCAGTGCGCTGTGCGAAATGCCCGGGGCTGTACAGAGCTGCTTTGTGCAGACCTGAGACCTGCTGGCTGTCCACTTCTTTGAAAATATTATGCATGCGTGACGGTGCATGGGGAAAATTGAGGAGTTGGAGGAAGGGCAGGAACCAGGTATTTTTGGGCAGGGGCTCGCCACATCTCTGCCAGCTCAGCCCTGACCTTCGCTTTCTCTCGCCTTTTCCTGTCCTGTCTACCTGGGAGCAGCAGTGGGGCTGGGAATGCAGATGGGCGCCAGTGGGAATCTGCAGCCCCTCTGAGTTCAACCCACCCAGGCTCTGAACACGGGTCTCCATGGGTGAATGATCAGTGCCTTAAACAATCGCACTGTGCTCTCCCGGCATCTAATTACCAGGACAAAACAGTGCGTAATAATAGATATTGCAGAATAGCCTATTCTCCTGGAGGATTTGATCCAAACCCCAATGAAGTCGGTGGAAAGACTCCCATTGATTTCAATAGACTTTATGTCAGGCCGTTAGTGGGCTGTTGTCTGCTTTGCTGTTAACTGCAATATGCTTTTCCCAAACTTTTTCGTTTAAAAGAAGATCTCAGTTTCATAAATGATTTCCTTGAATCAAGGAAGTGCCATCCTTTTCGGAGCGACTGTCCCTCTGTCTTTTATTGTGGTGCCGATTGCTAGGAAGATAGCGCTGGTTTTGAATATCACCTAGTTTAGCTGTAGTAGTGTCAACTGATAATTGCTTGCATTTTTTTATGTTCCAGTAAGTCAAGCTGTGCAGGAGCTTGTCCTAGCATCTACCATTTCAGGAGCTTGGCAAAACATTTTGTTTGCTTCCTCCTCTGAAAGCACACATGAGGGCTGACATATACACTACAACACTGTTCTCCTGTGCTTTCACTCCTTGTGGCTGCAGTCTCATTAACATTGCTGCGTGTGAAAGACTCCTAAGACTCTTTTTGTAAACTGAAAATTTTCTCATCTGATATTTTCATGAGTATCAGGAAAATATTTTTATGTAAACTGGTGGAGGAACAGTGAAAATTGTTATCGTTTGTATTACATCTTTTTAAAAAATGTAATGCCTTAAAATTCTTATTGTCCTGTGGGATTCCATCACCACATGCTACTCTAGGAAGAAATGTTTGTGTGCAACTAACACAACCATGTCCCTTAAAATGAACCATTTTCTTTGGGAAACTAAAATTTAAAAGTAGATGATGTTCCTTTGCTGCTTCTTGGTTTGACCCTGGTTAGCAGGAGGATGTGAGAATACCACACCTTGGTGAAGTCTTTGGCTCAAGGATCAAAATGCAGGGAGCGAACCTCAAAAGTGCTGAGGCAGACACAGCCTTGACCATCAGGGAGAAGGTATTGGGAGGAATGGTGCACATCTGGTAGGGGGAAGGCTTTGGGGTGCCTGAGGGGGTGGTGGGGATGTGCCCAAGAGCAGTGGTGATGTCCCTAGGAGACAGAAAAGGGGTTTGATGGGGGAACTGGTGAATGCTGATACCCTCAGAGCTGGGAAAACCCCTGAGGAAGGAGCTGGAGAGGAGCCCAGAGATGGAAAAGTGGGACGCCTATTGTCATCATGTTGAGGGAGACAGTAGAGAGGCCAGAAATGAAGCAAAAGGGAAATACTGGGAGAAGGACATTCAGGGCTGCCCCATGGGAGGGTGCCTGGGAGAGAACAACCAGTGGGTGGCTTTGTCCCAGCCGGGTGCCATCAATGCAGGTTGTGCAGCTGCTGAGCCCAGCCCTGTCCCAAACCCAGAATTTCATGAGCTGTCAAAAACAACAGAGGAATAAAGTACCAGGAGGGAAGGTTTCGCTGCCTCTGTTACCAGCTGGGCCAAGGAGGAGGGGGTATCAGCACGAGAAGAAATCCTCTTTGATCGCTGCACTGGCGCTTATCTCAGCTCAACAGGGAATATTGGGCTGTGTATAAACTTCAAACTGCAGCCATCCTTGCACATGAATACACAGGTGCCTGGGTGGTGTTTTCTGGGCAGCCGAGCCTGAGGGACGAGCTGCCCTGAGCACCACTCTCAGCCCGACGTGCCAAGTCCAAGAAAAACAGCACACTTTGCAGCCAAGAAAGAGACAGCTAAATTTGTCTTCGAACTACAAAGATTTGGAGCAGGATCCCTGCAAGGGGAAGCTGGTTCGTCACGGTTCAGATGATGATTCAAAATGCATGAAATTTGCGTGGAATTTCGTTAATCTGCCTTTATAGGAAAATTCCTTTCCCATTTCCTGAGGGCAGGCCTATATTGTTGAAGGCAGCATTCTTCAGCAGGGGGATATCATTTATTATAAAGGATCACGGGTCAAAGTATCTTAACCCAGATCAAGGGCAAGGTCTGTGGGGACTGCCTGGAGCCTTTCGTGGTAACTCACAATAAAGAGCCAATTATAGAGCGAGCGGCTGACACCAAACCCACGCCGTGGCTGCAGACAGCAAATGCACCTACTTGGGTTGTGCATCTTGGGAAGGGAGAAATTACTGTAGGTTCAAATTCTTGAGCTGGGTGACCATGGCTACCTGGCTAATTATGCCTTTTGAGAGAGAGATTGGTGTTGCTTAACACTCACTATATTTTTCTCAGTAGTTTAACCTTGATATCTTTCCTGGGATTAGAGAGTGATGAAAGGTTGAATTATTTGTCTCTGAACTCCCACCGCGAGCAGTCTGACTGCATCTGTTCAAGTTCCTGGTTTCTCAATATAGGTGTTGCATCTAAGGGTGTAAGAGACTAAGATTGTATCACTCTAAACTACTTTTATTTGCCTGGGATACAGTTTACTATTTGAAAGAGTCAGCAGTTCCAGGAAAAAGGAATAGACAGGTAGGGAATCCCATGTAATTGAAAAAAACCTTAAAAATTAAGGGGTTTACAGACATATGCACAGATCTCTGTCCAGTCTTTTTTTAAAGCCATTTGCAGGCAGTGGTATTGTTGTTAAGAGATTCTTATAAAACCGAGGCAGCCTTTTTTTTTTTTCCTGTTCTGCTGCTGGGGAAACTGAGGCACATCTCGGAAGGGAAACCTCTGAAAGGTCATTAAACATGAAGGCACATCTCTGGCTCAGGACCCGAGGTGGGAAGTTACCTGGGAGGAGTACTCTAGAGTATGATGGTAGGCGTCTTCTGGCCCTCTCCCATCTCACTGCTGGAGATGGGACACTATGAGCCTTGTCTGCGTAGAGCTGCGTAGAGGTCCTTGGGCACGGCTGGGTATTGCAGCTTCTGGTCAGGAGGTTGGGAGGAGGAGGAGACTGAATGTACCATCCACTTCTAAGTAGTAAAATCTGCTTATTGCGCTGTTTTGAAAAGCCAAACAGAACTCGTAGAGCCGTGTTACATTCCTGTTTTGCGCGTACTTTTGACATGTCCAGCTGCTTGGCCAAGGCAGGTGTTTTTTGGTGCAGCCCTGGCACACGGAGAGCTCTGCAGGGGAGTGAGGGCTGCGGCAGGGTGGTGATGTGTGGGATGTCTGACGCTGCTCTTGGTGTCAGGCTGTGCTAGGAGGTACTGTAGCCTCTCCCTGTGTCATTAAGGCGTATCTTGGCCACAGACAGTTATTGGAAAAGGCTTTTTGCAAGGCAGAACTGTAAGCAATAAAACTTGCATTCTGATACAGGCATAGTGCACTTAGGTAATAAAAATAGCCTTGGTGTCAAAAGGTTTCAGTAAATGTGGCTAAAGATATTAGCAGTCACTGCATTTGCCTTTCATTTCTCTATAGACCCAGGATGAGGTGAGGTGATAAAAATGGGCATTTTGTTTCCACTGGGAGCCAGAGTCACAGAAGTTTACTTAGGATGGGGAGGGATCAGTCCTGATGTTTCTCAAGGCAGATCTTCTCTCTGCTCTTCTTCCTCCTTGACGGCTCAGATATGCTCCCAGCTAGGATGGTTTAGTGATGGTTGAGTGTCCCAGTTTGGGCAGCAGAATTGTCTTTTCCTCTTGACCCAGGGTGGAAGGCTGAAACGCAGGAGAGTGCCTGACAAAGGTGGATGGAGACTTGGCCCTGCCTCTCTCACCGCCTCTGCATGACTGGGGTGTGTCGTGTCACTTGAAAGTTCAGGCTATGAAAAGAGGGATAGCTGCGCTGTGATGGAGATCAGAATATGCACCATCACTTTCCTGAACTGAGAGCTGTTTTTCAAAGCCTGACTCTGCCATCCAGTCACAGCTGGAGCTCCCTTAAGTCAGTGAAACTGTTTGCAAACGATGGGATTACAGGACATAAGCAAGCGTAGCAAAACTTGACTTACAAATAACAAATTACGGGTTTCTTAGGACCAGACACTGATAAAAAAAGAAACATACCATGTAGCTGAAGGTGAACAACAATTAATTTCCCGTATTTGCCCAGCTGCTAACAGATTTCTTTCATGTGATCACACAGTCATTTGAGTCAGAGGAAAATGTATTAACCAGTTTGCCTCCATTTCCCAGTTGTACGTCAACCGCATGGCATTTGCCAGGGGAGGTGATAGGAGTACCTGTGATTTGGATTATACTCTAGAAGTCCCTTCTTGGTGGGGAGCTGTGGTTGCAACAGCTTAATAATATTAATTAGCACTTGTGTGTACTGTCAAAGCTGTGTTTGGCAACTCTTTCGGGCTATGGATGTGGCTTGCCTTGATACTAGATGAGATAAAGTCAAGAGAAGATCAGAGAAGAATGCACCCTGAGAAATGGAGAAAACCCAGTAACCTGGAAAATTGTTGCGCCCACAAACACATTTGCTGGCTGGCGAAGTGACTGAAAATCTCATAGGGATGAGTGTGAATAATTAAACATAGCCATAGAGATTTGTGGCCACTGGAGTTCAATTAGCAGTTTAGAAAGGGGGCTGCAATAGCCTGTCGTCCCTTTCCTTCACATCACAGCTTCCCCTGCTCTATTTCTTCCACCTCTTCTTTGCTAAGTGAGTATGTCAGGATAAATACCACCTGATTCCTGGAGAAATGTAACAGGGCCCTGTGAACTCACCAGTGTGGTTAGGTGTGCCATGACCTCCACCAGTTGTGGCTTTGACAACCCAAGTGATGCCGACATGAGTTTATCTGGGCACTCTCTTTCCTTCCTCTTCCTCAGCAGCCCCAGAGATGTTTCAGGGTGCTGGTGCCTACCTGGCACTAGCTGTTTCCTGAGGAACAAAGGCACTCTTCTTGCAATGTGGTTTGTTTGTCTCCCCGGTCCCTGACCCAGATCCCTTCTCCTTTTGAGCACGCACAGGCTGTTTGTTTGCAAGTGAAGAGTTGTGAAATAGGGGTTGGTGCTGGGAAAATGCTCATTTAGATGTTCAAAGGCATCTGCTGCTGGAGTTTTGCTGCTCAAGATGCTCCCAGGTAGCAGTACCCCGTCTGAGGAACGTATTCAACCTGTACTTGTGGGGCTAGGTGAAGGAAATATTCCTCAGATTGGGAGTTGGGAAACTGAGCCTTCGTGAGAGCGCCGACCGCTGCCAGCGAGGTGGCACGGGTGACGTGACATGGGATGACATGAGTGTAGAGATTAAGGCACTGCAGCTTCCTCAGCTGTCAATGCAGCCTCATTCACATGCATTAGAAATTCACTTGTAGTTTTCAGGAGGATAAGTGGAAAAGTTCCTCTAAAACGACTCTCAACAAGAGTGTCGCCAGCTCACAGGAGCGCTCATGTAGGCCATATTTGAGTTATCAAACCCAACAGCTAGAGGCAAATGTCAGCTTATCATAACTGCTCTGTAAACAGAAATCATCACGTAATCTTTTGTCTCAGCCATCACATGCAGGTGACAGCCCAGGAAGCCTATTAGCAAATGCCAACACACCCACCACACCGGGCGAGTTACGTGCCTGGGTTAAACACCGTGAGGGGAGCATGGAGCCTCAGCAGGGGAACAGCAATGAGTCACCTCCAGTCAGAGAAGTGCTAAGTGATTTTCTCGTGGGAAAAACTGAGATCTAGCATCACTCAGGGATTGAAAACCTCTTCTTCTTTTTTTTTTCCCTTTAAAGTTTTTTATTGAAAATATCATGCAGGATAAAAGAGGGGCACGGAAAGAGGGTGCATGTACCCGTACCACTCTGGATGAGTGTATTACAGGCTGAACTTTTCCAGTGGGAAGATAAATTATAGAAGTAACCTGAGCCAAATGAATACCAGAGCTGGGAGTAAAATTGCAAGAATTTTCAGTACATACTTCAAAGTAAAGTGCTTGTACTAATAGCCTGATAGCAGAACCTGTTTCAAAGTTAGAAGTGTGTTGTCAGTAAAACACAGTGTTCACAGATGTTCTGATCTGCCACTACTGCATTTCTGAAGAACTTAATATACCCGTTTCAGCTGTTGCCCTAGTTTGTGGGCCCAGTTCACGAGTGGTTGTGTAGATCCTGTCCTGAAATGGCACAAGGGGCTCCAAGAGGTGGGTCAAAGCAAATCCAAGGGTCTTCCCCAAGCCTTGCCTGTCAGGATGTCTGGCTGTTTTTCCTGAAGGCACTGAAAATGAGAGACAAGTCCAATACGATGCTATATCCATTGTGCAGTGGCTTTTCAACTCGAAGCCAGTGCTAGTGTTGCTTTCAGCAGATGATGAATGAATAAATTAAACCCTAAATGATATCTGAAGCTGTTTGCCATAGGAAGTTCCCCATCTTGCAGATCTCTCAAGGTATCTTGAAGTTATCAGCACACATCAGCCAGGCTCTGAATTGAAAATGGGGAAACAACTCTGTTTTCTGCTTGCTGATAGAAGGACATGCTACAGAATCACCCAACTTGGAAGTGTAATGAGGTCTTTTATGTATGGGGAATTTCCTATCAGTGATAGAGTAAAAAAAAAAGAAAAAGAAGAAAAGGGCAAAACATGAACCACAAATTAATAAACCCATCCAAATTTATGCAAAGCATGAGGTTCCAGGGACCCGGGTCACAGTTTGAAGTGTTTGCTTTTTGTGTATCCTTTAAGATTAGATATTTTTTAATAAGAGAGACTCTCCAAAATTGATTGTGGGCTGAGGGGGTTGTGGTGATCATTAGGTTTTTTCAGTGCAAATGTATTTTGGTTAGCTGTAGCTTAGCTTAAGACTCTGCTTAACTTTAGTCCCCTACACTGTCACTTCTAACCCAAGAGAAAGGGGTTTGCACAGGTTGCCTTAAAAAATAAACTGCACATAATTTTTTCCACAGTTTTGTGGTTGGATCTGGCCAACGTAATCTGCTCCACTTCCCAAAGTTATGGGATAGATTGACTGGCTGAATTAATATGAGGAGTGATACAGGATATTTGAACTCTTGTCAGTTATTTCATTCTGCTTTTTCCCAGCAGTAAAATGGATTTGTTCTGAAACCTGGAAAAGAAAGAAATAAACTTGGCAGATGTAGCCAGTTTATGATTTATTCCGAGTTTGTAGCCTGATCCAAAAGCCACTGAAGTCTACAGAAATCTTTTGGGGGATTTCAAAAGGAATCTCATCAGACTCTTGATTAATATGCTGGGGAATTGGGGGGCACATGTTTGGGGCCAAGGGAGTCGTGCAGATCTAATCCCTTTTTTTCCAGGGTTTGCATTCTCTTGGTGTACATCCTTTCATGCAAGTCTCTCAGTGTTCCCTGAACCATATGTATTTGGATTAAAAGGTAATATGAGAAGTGCTAGGAAAAGCTGGAGCCAATTCCCATTTTATTGCAGGAAGGCCTCGAAGTGATGTGAGGAGGGACAGTGTGTCTGACATCTGGGGCTGTGGGAACCTTACTTAGTGGCTGCAATGGAGATGGGGGTTTCTTGTCAATCCTGTTTCCCTCGTGTCCAAACTCCCGTGCTCATGTGCCAACTGAGAAAATTCGTGGGTGGAAAGGAAACGGGGGACGAAGGAGGAGAGGTTTGGATCCTGTGATCTCCTAGCACGAGCCCCACTGCGAGGGATGCTCAGCAGGCGGGCGGCTCATCTCGGGGTGGGGGTGGAACAGGACAAGTCCCAAAGCCCTGTGCTCTGGTGCACTTTGGATCTCGGTTTCATGAGGCAGTGTAAGTGTGTGTGTGACCTTAATCAAGCTGATTAACCTTGCTGAAGCATCTGGAAATGGAGACGAGAAATAATTGTAGCAGAATTTAGCATGCAGCATCTTTTAACTTTGCAGTTATCTGCAGCCTTTTCTAGATTGGAAACTTTCCAGATTTTTGTAGGATGGGAAAGGCCACTATGTAATGTATGGAAACTAAACAGGCTTCGCATCTTGATTTATTCCCAATCTCATTATTGTGTGACAGGATCAGTTATCTCTCAAGGGGTGGTATTAATTAATGTTTACAAAACACTTGCAGTACTTGGGGGAAAATGCATCACAGAACTGTGTTATTACTTGAGCTATTTATTAGATGGCACCCTAGGTGTGAAACCCCCTCCTAGTAACTGCAACCATGTTTGAGTGTACATTGTGAGCTCTCAAACTCCTTTTGGAAGAGCTTGTCTTTTAAAACCTTATTATGTTTTCTTTTTTTTTTTTCTTCTCCCCTTAAAGTGGGAAGGAATCACAGATGATCTTTCACATGATTCTTCCAACACCCAGTCATTCATCAGCAGAGACTTAAAGATAATAAACTTTTTGTTTCAGGCAATTACTTAATCTCGACAAACTCCTGTGTTAAGCAGGGCTATTAACTGAGCAGGCCATAAATCAGCGTGTTGCCAGGTGGGTGAGTCTCCTGAACTGCAATCACTCTTCAGGACCTTCCAGAGACCCCTTACAGTCTTAAGCACCCTCATTACACAAGCAGCATGCTAACAACCAGCACTTTGCATGAGCTGCCCGGAGAATCTGCTGCAAACTGCACTGGGACCATTTTTAATACCAGTCGGAAAATTTTCATACGAAGGCAGGATGATACATGGGAGTTATTAGCCTGCACCAAAACCACAGCTGGGTAAAACAGATAACTCCCTCACCCCTCTCCTCATCAGACCTTCTGTGTAGTTAAGAGTAGCAGGCTGCCTTACGCCTGGTTAAAAGCCAGTTCATGCAGTATCCTCCCAGTCTTTATCGACTGGGACTGCGTTGGGGACTGGTGTCCTGAAGCATGAAAGCTCCCAAAACTCTTCTCTGAAGGCTACTTAGATGCTTATCACCTGGGTATAAGTGCAAGAAAGAAAAATACCTAGCCCCTGCAGTTTTACCACAACTAGTAGAAAGCAGACATCTTTTCTTCCACTTCTAGAAAGAAGTTTGGTCAAAATGCACAGCAGACTCTGCATGGGTTTTTTTCCAGACTCGATTTGTTCAATTTTACAAATTATATAAACAGACCTTTCATACGGAGGGGAAATTTTTCAAGCCATTGCCTATAGGAACAGTTTGATTTCAGTTTGTTTTAATGCCTGGAGGAGCATATGCGTAAAGAAAGCAAACTGACTCCTGTGGTTTGGATTAGAGAGGCTCGAAATGCCCGCGCTGAATTTGAAGCCCAGCCTTGTCCTGAAAGATTGAGCAAGTCTTTGTGGCACGAGGCAGCACAGGTGTCCCCGCCATGGCAGCAGGCAGCCCTGCAGTGGCAGAGACCGTTCAGGTAGGTCTGTGCTCAGGGCGGGCTGGCGTGCCCTTTCTTGTTGGCATTGGCACCTGAGCCTTCACAGGATTTAGGCATCTGCTTGGGAGTTTTTCTTCTGCAAGGCACCTTTCCAGCTCCTGCAAGTTGCGTTGGCTGGTTGAGCAGACAGCTCGTAGTGTGCTACCTGATCGATCTGGGGAGGTGTATTTAGTTAGCAGTGGCCAGTCAGCCCAGCTACTCCTTACATGTTGAAGCAGCCATGCCCCCCAGGACCAGCACTTGGAAGCTGGGCTCTGAGCATCAACTCCTGGGAAGGGCTATGTGATCTTTCAGTGAGATGTGCTCCTCAGTCCAGTCAGCCCTGCAGTCACAGAAGATCCTCCTGGCCACCATAATGGGATTTGCCGTGTTGTGGGGACAAGTGGCCAAGGGAGGTGAGGCCTAAGGCTTTCAGTGGCAGCTGGGCTGGAAGTGGCTGTTGAACAGCAGCCTAAGGGCTTTTGCTTTTTCTTCACCATTGATCTCATGGTAAACTGGTTCAGGGAGTTGATCCAGCCAAAACCCTGTGCAATAAAATTTTAGGTGATTAGTTTTCAACTGGATGAACTCCCTGAGCTGGCTCAGCGTGTGACTGTGTGAGTGCCAGTGCCACCTCAGGGGAGGGGTGTGAATGCGTGGATGGGGGCGTGAAGGCTAAAAGACATCTCCATCTGTAGATCTGCTCCTAGAAATGTGGCTCGGGATGACACTCCTCAATAAGGTTTTATTTGCATGAGTGGAAGGTGCATGGTCAGGGGTCTGCTAGATTTGCTGCTCAGATGGGTGTTGTCCAGAAGGCGCTGTGTGATAGCTGATCTGCTCTCCCCATCTCCATTCACTGCTTTGCCCTTTGGTACTCCACCAGTCTTGTGGTTTCCAGTCTGTTGCCCAACTTCCCTGTCCCTCCACATCTCACCAAGAGAATCCTGGGCTTGGTCAGGTTGGACGCAGCTGAGGCCAGCAGTGTCGTCCGGTGCTCCTGCTGCCTCCTGGCCATAAACGCCAGTTAATGCTCTCTCCCACGATGCCTCAGTCTCATGGCAGTATACAATTTAGCCTTGTATTATGGGCGACCTGAAGCAGTTGCACTTTAGGGAGCCGAGGAAAACTCCTTTACAAGTTTGGAAGGAAAACTGCTCAGACGTAAAATCAAGCTCCAGGAGCCCCTGAGCCATCCTGAACAACATGTTCAGGTAACTATGGACTCAGGCTCTGGTTCTCTGCTCCCCAGAGTCGCTACTGCAGGAGGCAGGACTGCCGTCAGGGCCATGTTTGCACATGCACCAAATGCATTTCTCTCTCCTTTGGATACCCAGAAAAAGAAACCTGTTGAGGACTTGGGGCATCTGTCACAGCCAGGTATTGGGGACCACGGGAGAAAGGGAGAGGGGGTATTGGGGAATACTCCGGGCAGTCAGCTGAGGTTCACACACTCCAGTTGTTTCACCAGCTGTCTTGAAGTGAGGTGGGTTCCACTGCGAAATGAGCTTTAGTGTGAAACAGGCAAGGTTTGTCATCTGTTGGCCTCGTCCCAGATCAGTCAGGGGCAAATCCTCTTGGCCCACTTTTTTTGGAAGTTGCTAGGTGAGCTGGAGGTGCAGGCGGTTGCTGAATCCTAGTGGCTTCCCAGGAAGCAGGATGATATCAACTTGTGGAAAACTTCTCTCCTTAAACCTGCAGGTATTTTTTTCTTCTGTGAAAGGATCCCTCCTTTCTTGCGAGATCTATAAGTTTCCTTAGAAGTTTTTGACAAATTGATTTTTCTCCTACTGCCCATCCAGGCAGGCACAAGCTGAACCACCATCTGGTCTGCCACACCTCCCTGCCTGCCCCTCGCGTGCCGGGATTTCTTCCTTGCTGGTTGAGATTTTTCTTCTTTTTTTTTTCCTTTTTTTTTTTTCTTCTTTCCATTCTCTGGCAGCAGCTGTTGGGAGAACAAGCCCCAAGATCCATCTGGTCCTTCGAGCTTATCAGGCTGTGTCTTTTCTCAACAAAGCAGCAGTGGCTGCGCTTTCATACAAGAGTTACATCATATAACAGCAACTTGCTCAAAAAGCAAACCGCCTTTTATTTGCTTGTGCTGCCTTTCTCCCTTTAGAATTGCAGCCACAGCCAAACCACAATGTAGCCTCAGATCTGAGTCAGTCTAGAGGGCTGCTTTTCTCTTTCTCTTTTCTTTTTTTTTTCTTTTCTTTCTTTTCTTTCCCCCTTTTTTTTTTCTTTCCCTCCTCTGCTTTCTGGAGGAGTTGGCACAATCCTGTGTTATTAGGACATAAGCTAGCTTGTTCTAATGGAATTTCCTGTCTGATTTTAATTTCCCCCTCATTTTTTTTTCTCCCCTCAAAGTGAGACAGAAAAGCTTTTTAATTGCACTGCCGTAGGTTGGCCTTTTGGGATATTATTATTCTTATTAAGTACTTCCTGTTGGGAGGTGGCACATGAGCAGAAATAACAAGGATCTCGGTGCAGTCAGGGCTTGTGGCCTCTTTGTTTGTTAATAACTGTCAGATTGGCAGCGTCCTCAAAACACATCTTGGCCTGACAGCCTGGCAATTAAGTGATTTTCAAGACTCTCAGCATTTGCAGCTCACCTGCGGAATTAATAAACTGCATTAGGCTTTTCCTTTTGGGTTTCTTTTCTGCCATTCAGTGGTCACATCGCCTTACCCAGCTAATACAAAGCTAGCACTAGTGGGAAAGTCTCACTCTGGAAATGCTGGGCATGGATGTAGAAACTCCTGATCAGGTGTGGTGGGGTAGACTGGTACATCCCAGGTGGGATTGGCATCCTGCTACTTTTCCAGCAGCGACGTGTGAGTGGAGCGGGTTTCCTTTGCAATGGAAATGTGCACTGCTGCTGTGTCAGATTTCATTGTGTCCCAAAGAATTCAGTGCTTATTTAGTAGAGAAAGGCAATTTTGATTTCTTTTTAATTTTTCAGGAGGCACAAATGCTCAGCAGTCTCTTTCAGAAACTTCCCATTTCAGCAGGTATTGTTGAAATAACGTCAAGGCATTTCAACTTCATCGCTTCCGTGTTCTTGTAGTCTAAAATATAATAGATCTTAAACCATCTTAATCTCTTTTGTGCTGCTTCTGACAGAAGGTGCAGGTACCTGGAAAACATGAACTGATGAAAAACTGTTCTGCCCTAAAGCTTCCCCTAACTCCAGCTATTTGGGATTGAAGAAGGTGTCTGGTGGCAGCAAGGCTGATCAAGAGACTTTTCTAATTACTGCTCTTTGAAAAGCCATCAGAGATTTGGTGTTTGGGCACCCCACTGCAGGACTTCCTTGTGCTTGTGGGGTTCCTCCTGGCTGCAGGAGAGCTCTGCTTTCATCTTATTTACTCTTCCCAGAGGTATAAAAAAAGTAATGGTTTGTCCCCCTAAGG
Source organism: Mohoua ochrocephala (assembly GCA_013398855.1). Taxonomy (NCBI): domain Eukaryota; kingdom Metazoa; phylum Chordata; class Aves; order Passeriformes; family Acanthizidae; genus Mohoua; species Mohoua ochrocephala. Next base: position 1,353,176 of record VZTA01021321.1, on the reverse strand, counting down.
CTGCCACTTATCAGTAACCTGAAGACCCCAGGAATTCTTGTAGAATAACAGATAATGCATTGCCTTCATGCACAAATGCTCATCTGAATGTTTGAAAATACTTCTACAGACCTGAGTATATTCATCCCCCCACACCATTTTGAAATTTTCGAAAGTTTTACGTACAACCTGTTTTGCAAGACCAAATCCAGGACTTCCCATGTCAGCAGGCTTCAGACAGAAAATTCCTGTTTTCTCACCAAGAAGTGAAATGCCCCATTTTTGGTCAAACAAGACCAAAGCCAGCTGCTGCATGGGAGCATGTTGAAGAGATTCCTGGTATCCTCATATCCCCACCAGCAGCAGCTGTCCCTGCTTTGGTGGATGAGGCAGGAAAGCCCTTCATGCTGAGTTTCAGAGATGGTAGATAGCAACTAAGGAATTTCAGGGTTTGATTTCTTAACGGCAATTCTATGTTCTTATAGAAGATGTCAGTGAACTCTTCAATTTATAATCTAAATTTTCCGTGTAGAGGGAAAGGCCATTTTTAGCCTCACTGTAATTGTTCCGTCTCTTTTGCCCAGGAAAAGACTGACAGTTTTAATGCCCTTACCAAAGGTCAGGCAGTGCATGGGAGAGAGCTGAGTGGAGCTGCCAGGAGCTTCAGGATGGCTTAGACATTGAGCTGAACAAGAATATCTTACTTCCATTAGGGCCCGAGTTCATTTAAGTGCGCTTGCCTTCTTCTTGGGGTGGGGAGGAAATTTATGGGCAAATTCCTTCAGTGTTGCCTCGAGTTGGCCACGGGGCCGCGGGGGGAGCTCTCTGATGTAATCTCGCCCCATCCCAGCTGCAAGAGCCAGCTCAGTCGGCAGCCGCCCGCCTGCCTGCCCGGCTTTTGGACACAGCCCGCGGCTCAGCAGCGCTGCCCAATTGCGGGAGCAGTGGCTGGGCTGAAACGTGTTCTGGCTGCATGGCCAGCAGGGCCGTGTTTGTGTTTGCCATGTGCCAGCAGTGCCTGGGTCCTAGGCGGGGGCTGGGTAAGGGCACCCCTCAGCATCTTCAAAAGACATTTTTTTTGTTCTTCCGCCTGAGCTGAAGCAGTAGAATAAACTTTGTAAGAAGACTAACTCCTCTGGGCCATCCCCAAGAGGATGGGTGGTTATTGTGACTGCATCCAAGGAGGTTTCCTCTGGGATGGTGGAGAGGGACAGCCTTCCATTTGAAGTGTCTGAGGGAGATGTTTGCTGTCTTTAATGGATTTTATAATGGCATTTATTATGCAGGTAACCCCAGAAATGGGCTTTATTCTGTGTCAAGTAAGTACCATGTCCACGTGCGCATCCAAAGTCCGTGTCCCTGCAGGGAGCTGAGCAGGGAAAGCAATGGCTCCTGGGTCGGTCTGTGGTAGTGAGGTGCACGGGGGAGCTCCAGCAGTACTGAAGCGGAGAGACAAACCTCCTCACGTTATCCTCTGCTCCTCACTGAACCTCAGTTTCTGAGCGTGAAGTCACGCTGACTCTGTCCTGCAGGTGCTTTGAGATGTCAGTACAATAATGCTTTTCAAGGCTTTTTTTTTTGGTGATTTTATAGCTGAAGGGCAATGTGGTTTTTATTATTTCTTGTTTACTTTTCACATATCTGCATCCCAGCAAGGCCCCTTCTCCTTCCAACTCTCCTACAGGGTATTTACCATTACTTGAGCTATTTGCCCAACAGAAGTCAGTTGTGTGATCTTTATTTCTTACCTGGATGAGATGCTGCACCCAACCCACTCTTAAACTAAGCATGTTGCCTTCTCCAACATCCCGACATGCATTGTCTTAAAAAAATAGTTTTGTAAATCAGGCTACCACCATCTTTCTGCATTAGTTTTGTTAGAAGAAGAGAAAACTGGTTCTGCATCCCTTTGGATGGCAACAGCTGGCTGGATGTATTTCAAAATGGTCTGTAGTGCCTGGGGCAGGAGAGAGGTCTCCCCAGGTGATCCGGTGGGGGCCTGCCTCTCGCTTCTCCTTGCTATAATGTTCCCAGTGGGCCAAAATTAATATTTCCTACTACTCTTCTTGCGTAGTTCCTCTTTTATTTTTGTCAAAGCCACTGAGCAGGTAATAAAACAACAGAATAATTAACCGGTAATAATTGAAGTATGCTGTATGAAAACCAAACCAAATGCTAACAAGCCAAACAAAAGGAAAGTAGGCATGGTGCAGCCCTGTTTATAGTGCTGTCTGCTGGAATCATTATACACGTTGATATAATAATACTGAGCACTTAATTACCACATCATTTTTAAAGTGCTGTATAAACATTAACCAAACCTCTGAGGTAGGGAGGTATTATTATCTCCATTTTAAAGAAGGGAAATTCTGACAAAGCGAGGTTAGTCAGTAATTTAGTGTCGTGAAGACAGGCAGCTGATGGGGCGGGAGAAGGGGTTGCAGCTCCTGCCACAGTTTTGGAGGCAGAAAAGCAGAGCTGCTGAAGCACCTCACATGGCTTTTTGTGAAGTGCACAGTGCTGCCGTTCAGGGAAGGGACACACTTGCCCAGACACTTCTCTCTGCTTAGAAAATTCTCAGATTGGTGTAATTAGCCATTGCATAAGTATCCCTCTTTGAGGGAGGCACGCAGTTGGTGTATTTTGCAAAGTAGCTAAACAACATTAAAGTGAATCTCTCAAAGGGGGACTGAGAGGCAGCCACTGTAGCCTTGTGTGTCTGTTCCTGCTCCTTCCCATATTGATTTGAGTGGTGGTTCTGGGAATGGCTGTCCCTGCAAAGCCCTTAATATTCTGCATGGTGGTATATGACTTCATCCAAGGAGAATCCCACAGACGCATCAGCGTGATCTGCTCTGTCATGTTTCTGTGACCCAATTTTCCCTGTTCTTTGTCTCAGACCTTCCCTGACCCCAGGCCTATTATCCCTTCCAATAATTCACCCAGACCATTATTAATGGTGCATTAACTTCGGCTGCGCTTTCAGTGAAGATGTTTTTCTTGTGCTCATTCATTCGCTCAGCTCACTTAAACAGCTAGATCATTATTCTGGGGACGTCACACAAACACAAAAACATCTCCCTTGCCGACACCTACAGTCCTGCAGCACTTTGCCAGAGGGGCGGCCATCCAAATACAACAGTGAAATGCCCAGGAGGGACTATCAAAGGGAGTCAAGTAGCCACACACACTCAGTCGCTCGGGGACGAGTGTGCCTGCCCTGCTCACACGCTGAGACTGTCCAGGGATGCTTAGAACCCACCAACTCTAGTAGAGCTCTGATGTGAGGAAAATCACCGCAGGAAAGCTGGGGAACAAAGCACGGGCCTGTCTTTGCTGTTTCACAGCCACTGTGCTTGTTGGATGCCAAGATAGCGTCTCTTGAAATGTATGCTGTGGATGAGTGAAATTGGGATGTTAAAAAGTGTAACGTGAAAAACGAATGCTGCCTAAAATTTCTTTCTCACTCGATGCTTTGGGTTTCTCTGGGAGAAGACTGAATGAAGAAAACTTCATGTTTGTTGTACCTTAACCTTGTTCTTGAGAAAGAGAGTGAGATTTGGACATCTGGGAGAAAATGTGGGCAGCAAGAAGGGCCTTTGCAGATATCAGTTGTTTTACTATTATCTTTTCCAAAGAAGCTGTACCTGGGGGAAAAAAAAAAGAAGCAAAAGTTGTTGTAAGCTGCTGTGTCGCACCATGCAACATCCCACCTTCCCCAGTAAGAGGGATTTGGCCTCTGACAGCACAGCTCAGTTCACCTGTGGAAGTACTGGTGAACTCTCACAAGCGTCCTCTGGGACATCCCTTTCCCGTTTTTTCTGTCGGTTGCTCGTGCACAGCTGCTAATGACACCTCAGTGACAGGAGAGTGTGAGCTGTTGTCTGGAAAAGTTTTTCTCCCGCTAACACAAATCAATCCAGTACCCCAGGGCTCTGAAGCCTTTTACAGATAAAGTTGATAAAGTTGCAGTTTCTGCCTGCTGTGATTGGGGTTCATTGGTAACCTGCTCTTGTTTGACTGTGTAGACTTGTGCAAGTTATTTTACATTAGCCTGCTTCAGCCCCCCTCGCATGAAAAGGACTGTGTTTCAAGTGCATGTTTTCTTCCCTTCCTAAAGAGAGGTGAAGCTTTGTTTGTCTTTGCAAGGGAGCTTGTGATCCCTTTATGAAAACTGTGTCCAATGCATCACTGACTCCATAGGAAATCAAACCAAAAGGCATCTCAAGAAATCAGAATTTGTGTTTCCTCTTTTATAAGTTGTTAATTTTTTATGGGGTCTTTTTTGCAGATTTGTTGAGAAAAGCACAACAGGTACTGAATTATCCAGACAGTGATATTTTACTTTTTTCCCCTCAACAAATGACTTTCCCTGTTAATTGCAAAATATTTATGCACTATTTCTGATGACAAAGAAGCCTCCTTACAGGCTGGACTGCTTGTTGCCACAGGAGACTGTTGGACACCCATAGGAAAGCTGTATATTTCTTAGCCCATGTGGTGGCCTGCACAACTCACATGTGCTTCAGGTAAAGCAGGGGGAGCCCAGTACATTCCATGGGGTACTGAGGATGTGTGGGGGCCTTCTCAGGGTCTCATCTCAGCCAGTCTTGCTGCAGCACCCCAGCTGCAAGTGGCAGCTGCTTCAAGTCCTTTCCCAAGGGCTTTCTGAATTGTTTTTGTCAAAGCAAACTGCAAATGAATCCCACTTCAGTGCCGTGGGGTCTGATTTCTTTTCTTCTTTTTTTTTTTGTTTTTTTGGTTTTTTTGGTTTTTTTGTTTAGCAAACGTGTGTAAGCTGAGGTATTTGGAATAGAAAAGGCTTGCCTGACCCTTCCTAATTCTCACTTTTGAGCTCAAAAAGAGATGCTGCTATGAGTGATGTCAAAACAGCTCCTGTGCTTGCTATGCAAACCCATACATGCAGTCTGTGTTTCTCTTGAAGCACAGGTTTATCTGTAGAGATAATCAAAAGCCTGCATCATCTTCAAATAAGGGCTGTTTCTGACCCCCCCCCCCCCCC